>JAREIK010001494.1:355157-420531 GCA_029783825.1 Sapria himalayana | reverse complement strand
AGATAAAAAATAGAGAGATAGATAGATAGTCAGACAAACAAATATAAAATTTTACAGACATACTGATAGATAAATAGACATAAAGATAGATAGATAGTAAAAAAGATATAAAAAATAGATAGATAGAAAAAATGATAGATAGATAAATAGATAGACAGTTAGATATACAAAGAGATAAATAGATAGATTGATTTATTTATTTATAGATAGATAGACAGAAAGATAGACAAACAAACATATTTAAAAATATATAGATAAACAATTAGATAAATAGATAAATAGATAAATAGATAGATAGATAGAATGACAAATAGATAGAAAGATAGATATATAGTCAAATTGATAGACAAAATAAATTGATAGATAGATTGATAGAAAGATAGATAGACTGATAGCTAGATAGATAGATAGCTAATTATAAAGATAGATAGATAGATATAAAGATAGATTGACACATAGGTTGATAGATACACAAAATTAAAGACAGATTGATAGACAGACAAACAAATATATAGATAGATCTTTTAGATAGTTAGATATATTATATATATATATATATATAGTTAGTTAGATATATAGATAGTCTGAAAGAAAAACAAACTAACTAACTAACTAAGAGTTAGATAGAATGACAAATTTATATACATATCTATAGGTAGGCAACAAATAAATTGAGAGACAATTAGAGAGATAGAAAGATGTATAGATAGATAGATTGATAGATAGTTAGATAGATAGATAGATAGACATATACAAAGATTGATTTATTAATAGATAGATATAAAATAGATAGACATATAGATTGATTGATTGACATATTTAAAAAATATTGATTGACAAATTGATAGACATATTGATTGAAAGATTGATAGATAGATTATATAAAGATAGATTGATTGATTGATTGATAGATTTCAAATATAGATTTACAGATAGAAAAAAAGACAATAGATAGATAATTAGACTGATAGATCTATAGATTATTATGCAGATAATTAGACAGAAAGAAATAAAGAAAGAAAGATAGATAGATCAAAATATAGATAGATAGATATATAGATAGACAGATATATATATATATATATATATATATATATATATTGAAAAATATATAGATATATAGATATATAGACAATTGATATAGATATAGACAGACATATAGATTTTTTTGATAGATAGATAAACAAAAATATTGAAAAATAGAATAATAAAATAGATATACATAAAGATAGACATATCGATTGATGTATTGATAGATAGATAGATATATTAATAGAAAAAAAAGAAAGATAAAAAACAAAGAAAGATAAAGAGATACATAGATAGATAGACAGATAGATAGACACACCGATATATAGATAGATAGATAGGTAGACAAATTAATAGATAGATAGTTAGTTAAACAAGATGATAGATACACAAATAAACATATATATAGACATATTAATATATATATTGATAGAATAAAAATAGAGAGATAGATAGATTAATATACATACAGATAAAGATATAGATAGATAGATAGATCGATAGACAAATAGTAAGATAGATAGTTAGACAGATAGATATAAAGAGAGATATATAGTTAAATAGACAAATAGATAGACATATAGATACATAGATAGGTAGGTAGGTAGTTAGATAGATAAAAAGATAAAATAATAGATAGGTAGATAGATATATATATATATATATATAAATAGATACATAGATAGATAATTTGATGGGTAGATTGATATAGAGATAGACATATAGATAGATAGTGAGATAGATAGACAGACAGATAGATAGAACACAGATAGATAAAATAAATATATAGACAAATAGATAGAAAGATAGATAGATATATATATGCATAGATAGAAATCAAATAGAACGACAGACAAATATAAAGATAAATAGATAGATAGAAAGATATACAGATAGATAGAATGATAAATACAAAAATAGATAGACATACAGGTAGATAGACATACAAACATATATAAAAATAGGCATATTGACAGAAAGATAAATAGATAGATAGAAAAATAGACAGACAAATTGATAAACAAAAAGATAAAAAGATAGATATAAAAATATATAGATAGATATATTGATAGGCAAATTATTAGACAGATAAATAGATCTACAAATTGATAGATAGAATTATAGACAAATAAATAAATAGATAGATTGATTGATTAATTTATAGATTGATACACAAATTGATAGGGAGATTGATAGAAAGATAGATATATATATATATATATATATATATATATATACATAGATAGAAAAATCGATAAATAGTTATATAGATAGATAGATAGATAAACATATAGATAGATAGATAGATAGAAAGTTAGATTGACACAAAGATATATTGATACATAGAAGGATATAAAGATTGATATAAAGATAAAAATATAAAATAGTTTGATAGATAGATAGATAAAAAAACAAACAAACAAATAGTCTAAGAGTTATATAGAAAGATGGATAGATATACATATAAATAGGTAGAAAGACAAATAGATAGACAGACAAATTGACAAATAGAAAGATGGATAGATAGGTTGATTGAATGATTGATTGATTGATAAATAGATAGATAGACAGATTAATATATTGATTGATACGCATATAGATAGATAGATTGATTAATAGGTAGATTTATTGATTGATAAACATTTTATAGACAGATTGATAGATAGATTATTAAATAGATATATATATATATATATATATATATATATATATATATTTTGATAGGCAGATTGTAGATAGTTAGATTGGCAGAAAGATAGAAAAATGGATAGATAGATAGATAGATAAAAAGATAAATCGATAGATTGAAAACTAGATAGATAGATAGATACACAAATAAATAGTTAGATATAGAGATAGATCGATAAAGATATAAATAAAAAGATAGATAAATAGATAGATAGATAGATAGATAGATACACATATAGACAAATAGATAAAAAGATAGATTTATAGATAGATATATATATATAGAAAGAATGATAGAAAGATAAAAAGACAAATAGATAGACAGATAGATAAACAGACAGATAGATAGATAAAAAGATAGATACAAAGATAGATAGATAGATAGATATACATATAGACACACACACACACACATATGTATATATATATAAAGATAGAAAAAAAAATAGATAGATAGAAAGATATATAAAGAGACATATAGAAAGATAGATAGATAGTTAGATAGATAGAAAGTTAATTAAATAGATAGTTTGACAAATAGATATATAGATAGATAGATAGATAGTTAGATAAACAAATAGAAAGACATATAGAGTGATATATATGATGGTAGATAGATAGATAGATAGATAAAAAGTTAGAATGATAGATAAGCATATAAATTGTTAGACATGTAGATAAATAGATAGCCAGATAGTTTGATAGAAAGATAGACAGTTAAAGAGATAGATTGAAAGATAAATTGTTAGATAGATAGATATATAAACTTATAGGTAGACAGATAAATACACAAATAGATAGACATATTGATAGATAGACAAATTTAAAGAATTATTAATAGATAGATAGATAGGCAGATAGATAGTTAGATAGATATATAGATAAACAAATAGATAAACAAATAGTTAGGCAAATTAATAGACATAAATATAGATAAATAGATAGATAGATAGATAGATAGATAGAATGATAGATAGAAATAATCAAAGATAGATACAAAGATAGATACATAAAAAGATTGATAGATAGATAGATAGGAAGTTATATATATATAGAATGATAGATAGATAGTTAGATAAATAGATATATAGATAGATAGATATAAAAATAGATAGATAAGAAGATAGATAGATATAAAGATAGATAATTAGACAGATAGATAGACAAAAAGATAAAAGGATGATTAGTCATATAAATATACATTTAAATGGATAGATAGATAGATAGGAAAATCTATATACAAATAGATAGACAAAAGATAGATAGAAATATTGATAGTTAAATAGACAGAAAGATTGATTGATTGATTGACAAATAAATTGACTAAAAGATAGATAGATAGATAGATAGATAGATAGATAGATAGATAGATAGATATTTTGATTGATAGATAGATAGAGAGAAACATAGATAGACAGATAGATAGGTAAAGAGATAGATAAATATATATAAAGATTTATTGATAGATAGACAAATATATAGACAAATATATAGACATATAGAAAGATTTATATATAGATAGAAAGATAGATCGATAGATAGATAGATATACAAATAGATAGATATACAGATAGATAGATAGATAGATACATATATAGATAGATAGATAGACATATATATAGATACATTTATAGATAGATAGACTAACAGATAAATAGATAGATATATAGATAGACAAATAGAGAGAGATATAAATAAATAATTAGATATATAGATAGATAGTTAGAAAGATAGACAGATAGATAGACATTAGATAGACATAAATATAGATAGATATATAGATAGAAAGATAGATACATAGATAGGTAGAAAAATAGATAGACATATAGATATTCTGATTGATAGAAAGATAGATATACAGATAGATATACATTTAGATAAGCTAATAGACACGTAAATAGATATATAGATAGATAGAGAGACATATATAAGGATAGACATAGAGATACAAATAAAAATAGACAAATAGATATACACATTAATTAATATAGATAGATAGACATTTAAATTGATAGATAAATAGAAAATTAAACAATTATTAGAGAGATAGCTATCTATCTTTTTATCTATCTGTCTATCTATTTGTTTATAAATCTACCTATCTATATAATTATTTCTCTATCTTCTTGTCTATGTTCTATCAATCTAATGGTTTATCTATCAAGCTAACTATCTTTCTATCAAATTTTCTATTAATCTGTATATCTATCTATCAATCAATCTGTCTGTCTATTAATGTGTATATAAATCTTTCAATCAATTTGTCTATCAAGATATTTATCAATCTTTCTATCAAACTATATGTCAATCTATAAATCAATCTATCTATCAATATATCTATCATTCTATAATTCTATCTATTTATGTATATATCTTTCTATCTATATATCTGTTTATCTTTTTGTCTAACAATCTTTATTTATCTATCTATCTATCTTATATAAATCTATTAACCAACTATCTATGTATCTGTTTGTAAATCTATATATCATCTATATATCAATCAATCTATTTATCTATCTATCTTTATATCTATCTATTGATATATATTTCTATCTATCTTTATATCTAACTATCTATCTATCTATCTATCTTTTTGTCTTTCTATATATTTATCTTTCAACCTTTCTTTCTATCTGTCTATGTATCTATCAATCAATCATCTATATCACTATCAATCTTTATATTTAATAATCAATCTATCTATTTGTCTATCTATCTATCTATATGTCTATCAATCTATCTATCTAAATGTCTATGAATTTGGCTATAAATCTATCTATCAATCTATCAATAAATGTATCTATTAATCTGTCTATTTATCTATCTATCTATCTATATGTCTATCTATCTGTTTGTTTATCTATCTGTTTATCTCCCCATCTATCTATATGTTTATCTTTCTTTCTATCGAATTTTTTATCTATTTATTTACCTATCTATCAGTTTGTCTATATATCTTTCTATCTATCTATTTATTTATCTATCTTTCTATCAATTTATTTATCAATCAATCTTTCTATTTATCATTCATTTTATCAATATGTCTATCAAAATGTCTATCTATCTATCTTTTTGTTTATCTATATATTTATATATCTATCAATATTTATGTCTATCTATCTATCTTTTTGTCTATCTATCAATCAATATATTTATATATTTATATATCTATCAATCTTTATGTCAATCTATATGTCTATCCATCTATCTTTCTATCTATCTATTTGTCTATTTATATGTCTATCTATCTATCTATCACTTTATCTATCTATATATCTATCAAAATATTTATCTATATTTCTATCTTTCTATATGTATATCTATTTGTCGATCTATCTTTCTGTTTATATGTCTATCTATCAGTCAATTTATCTATCTTTTAATTTTTCTTTCTTTTTGTCTATCTATCTATCTTTCTATATATCTATCTTTTAATCTATTTATATGTCTAATAACATATGGATCTTTTCTCTATTTCTCTATCTATCTATCTCTCTAAATATCTATTTATTTATCTAAATTTCTATCACATTATCAATCTATGTGTCTATGAATCTATTAATCAATTTGTATATCAATTTGCCTATTAATTTTTTTATTAATCCTTCTATAAATTTGTCTATCATCATTCATTCTATTTGTCTATTATCTGTGTATATATCTATCTAAATATATATCTATTAATCTATTTATCTTTTTATCATCTTTCTATTAATCAATGTTTTTGTATCTATCTATGTATCTATCTATTTGTTTATATGTCTATCTATCTGTCTATCTATCTATCTTTCTTTCTATATATCTGCCAATCAATATAACTAGGTTTCTATCTATCTATCTATCTATCGTTCTATCACTCTTTCTATCAATCAATCAATCTGTTTGTCTATCTATATGTCTATCTATCTTTATATCTATCTATATGTCTATTTATCTATTTGTCTATATATCTATCTATTTGTCTATATATCTATCTCTCTATCTTTCTATCTTTCTTTCTATCTTTATGTCTATCTATTTGTGTATCATTCTATCTATCTATTTTTCTATCTATCTATCTATCTATCTGACTATCTATCTATCTGTATATCTATTTATCTATCTCTCTATCTATCTCTCTATCTATCTATCTATCTATCTATCTTTCTATCTATTTATCTGTCTTTCTATCCATCTAACTATTTATCAGACTATCTTTCTATATATCTATCTATCTATATATTTATCTGAATGTCTTTCTCTATCTCTATCTTTCGGACCATCTATCTGTTTATCTATCCATTTATCTTTATTTCTATCTATCTATCTTTCTATCAATTTGTCTAACTATAAATCTATAAATCTATCTATCTATCTACCTATCTATCTCTCAATATATCTATCAAACTTTTTGTCTTTCTATCTATGTGTCTATTTCTCTATCTATCTATCTGTCTATCTAACTATCTCTTAATCAATCTATCTATTTCTCTATCTATCTATCTATTTATCTATTTATCAATTTATCTATCTATCTATCTATCTATCTCTCAATCTATCTATCTTTTCATCTATCTGTCTGTCTATCTATTAATCTATCTCTATTTGTCTATCAATCTATCTATCAATCTATCTATCAATCTATCTACCTATCTGTCTATCTATCTATCTATCTATCTATCTATCTATCTTTTTATCTTTCTATATGTCTTTTTTATCTATTTGTAAATCTATTTTTATATACATCTATCTATCTATATATATTCTTATCTGTCTGTTTATCTATGTATCTCTCTATTTATTCATCAATCTATCTTTCTAACTATACTTTATATCTATCTATTTATATATCTATCTATCTATATGTCTGTCTGTCTATCTATCTATCTTTCTATATATCAATATGTTTATTAATCTGTCTATCAATCTATCTATAAATCTGTCTATATATCTATCTATTTATTGTCTATGTAATTTTTGTCTGTCTATCTTTTTTTTCTATTTGTATATCTGTCTGTATATTTCTTTATCTTTCTACTTACCTATCTTACTATCTACCTGCCTAACTAATCGACAATATGCCTTTTTATCTATCTATATGTCTATCTTTCTTTCTGACTATCTTTTTTTTGTTTGTTTTTTTACCTATTCATCTGTCTATATCTCTTTTTGTCTATCTATCTATCTATCTATATGTCTAACTATATATCTATCTATTGATCTATCTATCAGCCTTTCTTTTGGTCAATATATCTGTCTATCTATCTATATTTCTATCTATCTATCTCTCTATCTATCTATATTTTTGTCTATCTATTAGTCTATTTATATATTGATCTATATATCTATCTATGTTTCTTTCTATTTGTCTATCCATTTGTCTATCTATCTAGTTATCTATCTCACTAAAAGAAAATATTTGTTTATCTATGGAAATTTATTTAGAGAAAACCCCCTTGATAATTAGCATGGGATTAACTACGGAATAGCAAGATATGTTTAATTTTGCATTGAATTATATATTTGTGATGGATTTGTGATGGAATATAGTCAAAAATTTTCTATTGAAAATTATCCATAGCTAAAATTATCATAAATTTTCCGGCAAAGAATGTTGGGAAATTTAGTAATGACTTTAGAGATAGATGTTCCCTAGCTAATTAGTTCGAGATAAATTCCCTTGCTAAATAATATTTTATATTTTTTTTTACAATTTTATATTCAGTTGCAAGTGATTATTCCTTAAATGATAATGTTAACATAATATATGCATTTAACTATGAATTTTTCACTAGCTATTTGGGCTGGAGATAATTTCCATTGCTAATCTATACTAATTTAATTTTTTGAATTTTTATCTGTTTAAATAGTTTATATAATTTTGTATATTAACAGTTTGTCATAGTCTATGGTTGAGCATTCCTTGGAAGACACCATCTCCTCATATAACTATAAAAATAGGATATTATAAATAAATAATTTCAAATATATATATATAAATACAAATACAAATTTATATTAATATAGAAAAAAATAACTAATTTTAATATTATAAAATTTTTAAAAAATTATATAAAATATATTTTAAAATATTTAATTACAAAATTTTAATATTTGTATTAAAAAAACATTAAATAATTATTTATGTAATTATAATCATTATTTAAGTTATTTTAATTAATAAATGAGCATACATAAAAATTACTACTAACAAAAAGCTAACATAATTAATTTTATGATTAAATAAAAAAATTATAAAAATATTTGAATTAACATATAAACAAGTAAATATTTATTATATTTAAAGTTAAATATATATTTTATGATTATAGGAATCTTTTAAAAAAATAATTACTAAGAGATTTGAAAGTTTTGAATTATATAAAAAATTTCAAATTTTTAATAAAATTTAAAAGAAAATAAATTCATATTTAAAGCTTAATACATAAATATTTTAATTACTTCAAGAAAAATTTTGTTGATTTAAAAAATAAATATCTCAATGTTGTAATTAAAAGAACACTTAAGGTATTTTTTAGGATTTCAAATGAGTTATTTAAAATATTACTAATAGAATTTTTTTGTTCTAAAAACACTTAAAATTATTTTTAGTTGTATAAACACTTTTGAAAAGGAATACCAAATTGACCCTAAGTTGATTTGAATTCAAGTTTTATTTTTTATCTTGACTAAATTTATAAGAAATAAACAATTGAGTAAGAGCTTTACTATTAGCTTTTAATATTCTATTTTATTAAAATAATAAATATAACTTTTTTTAATGATCTTATCACTATAAGTACTTTTTGGAATTTTATAAATTATAAATTATATCAACTAATATGAAATTTAATGCCTTTATAATTATTTCATAATATACTCATAAACAATAATTTGAATTCTTACAAAATTAATAACCATTATATATATATGAAATACTATATTATAATATAATATTTTTTTATTTATGAAAGAATGCATTTTTTTTGACTTTTCAGATTTTCGAGTGTAATTCTCTTCCCACTCTCATCTTAATGTTGTGCTCAGAAGATGTTGCTATACATTATGAAGCAGTTACTTTACTTAAAAATTGAGACCTCAATTATTTTTTTAGTTATTATTATTTTGAAATTTTGATCTTTGTCTTTATTTTCTTATTTGGACTAATTATTTGTATTGTTGCAGGTAGGTGTGATTGAAAATTTGGTTCACTCATCTCCAAATATTAAGAAAGAAGTTCTACCTGCTAGGGCATTGCAGCTTGTTATCTGTTTGCTTTAGTCCTTCAATTTGTAGCATTTTTTGGAAAACTGAATCTCTATTCATTATGTATCTAATCAAATTCTATTTTTATATCATTATCCAAAGTTACTATCTAAATTTACTTTGATTTACTGTAATTTTGCTATTTAAATTTGCTTTTAATAATTCTATAAAGGTTTTTCCTGGTAAATAGCTCATGTTGCCCTTAGAGTCAGAGGGAAGCTTCTTTATCACTAGGACAATTTGTGGCAACTAATTCAGATTGCAAGGTAAGTATATGTTGATTTTTCCTTCACTTAGATTATTTTTAGGATTGAGATGAATCATAATATGAAAAATTTTATGATTACTTTTTGTTTGGATTCATGTTTTGCACTTAAAAAAATGATGTCATAGTAAAAAGAAGTGCTCTAATAAAATTTTTATATATTCTTGTATTCATGTATTAAATAAATAATATAAAAAATATATTGTGTTATGTAGTACCTTTGATAGGTCATCGATTCTATATACTTTCACAGTTTGTCATTGATTATGGCCATCGGGTCTTGTAGCACAGGTCTAGAGTTTTGATGAAGTGACACAGTCATTGGGGCACTATTATGAGCATTTTATCATGGGTATGAGTTTCTAACTAGTTCAGCATGACATGGTCGTGTATGGCATGAGACCATGGGTTTTGCTTAGCCACATTTAGTGGCCCTATATGCCATTTGTGGTTGTGGTGTGGGCAAGCCCAATGTGCTACTTGTGACCCATTACTCTTGCCTAAGAATTGTTTGTGCTAAGGTCATGGTCTGACCATTCTGACTAATTACCCAAGACAATGCATGTGTAGAGCTACTTAGGTCCTAGGCATGAGTTGTCTTTGGGCACTCATGACTCATGACCTAATTAACTGACCCAATTATTTTGTTAAAATGGCTAATCCATCACTAAGCATGTTTAATATAAATTAGAAAATAACAATTACTTGATTATTTTTATTTACAAGATAAGTTTTGTTTGTTACCTATGAAAAGATTTATATTATTGATCTATTTTTCAAGAGCATTGATTGATACATTCTATGCAATTGTTTTGCCTTAAACTTAAAACATTTGAATCTAATTAATATTTTTTATTGAAAGTTGAAATGCAAGCCTTTTTTTATATTTTTATATATTTTTTGGAATAATGATAACATATATTCATAAAAAATTAATTCTATTTCACAAAAGAAATAATTTTTAATCTATTAAATATGAGTGTCATAAAAAAGTTCAAATATCTTGTAATTATCTAATTTTATATTACATATATTATCTGTATAATTAGTTTAATAAATTTTTTATAATAAATTTATATCATGTTGTATTTAACATACTTAGACATGTGATAAGCTATGAAAGATTGAGATCTCTTTCGAGGTTGATGAACATTTTGCACTTGTTTCTCACACTCTAATTGAGCTCCTCTTAGTTTTGATAGTAAATCCATCAAAATTCTTTATTTATAAGAGAGTCAATATAGTCTTTTGAAAAATGTTAAATATAATGACATTTGAGGAGATAGTGATTTATATATGAACATGTGTTGAGAGAATATATTATTTATGTTGATTTGTTTTTATTTTGGATACTTTTAAAGAGATTACTTAATTTGAGCTGCACTAATTATTTTTGTCCATTATATAAAAATCTTAGCTATATGTCATTTTGATTATCGAGTGTTTATTTTTTTTTTGTATTTTAATTGCTAACATAATATTAGATGTATGGATATATATGTGAGTAATAAATTACTAATCCTAGAAGGTTGCCAACCACTATCTATAATAACAAAAGAAATACATGGTAGTAGGTGCGTGCACAATATGGGCAACAACTTTTGCATAAGGGTAGTATGCATGCATAATGTGTGATAGGAGGGATGCATAGTAACCTACAAATGCATGGTGGTCGTGCACAACATGCTGATGTGATGACTCATCCAGTATTTTGATTTTTATTTTGTTTTTGTTTTTGTTTTTTGAAATATTTTTACTATGAAATGACAATTTTTGTGTTTGTGTTGATATTGTTTGAGCCTTAAAATTGTTGCTGTTTGAGCCTTAAAATTGATGTAGTTTGAGCTTGTGCCGAGAAGAGGAGAGCCATATAAGACCAACAGAATCCCAGATTACTTCCTTTACTGTGAGCCAACACAAATTGATGCAACCACACTCCCAGTTGTGGTGCTTGTTTTTGGTGTTTGTTTGTTTATTAAGGTGGACATTTTGATGCTGGTGTTGGTTGCTCAATTGCAACAACAAGGGTGCATGATGGACATGCAAAGCTCCCTTCTTTTTATTCAATTTTGCACCAGTTGTTTGCTCAGCTGATTCTCATTTGATTTTGCTGCTTCTCTCTAAATTTCACCTTAAATTGAGTGTCAATTATTTCCATGTGTTAGTATTCTTGTTTAAGAAAACAAGTTAATAATCAGTTTGTGTGTCATTTTATGTATCTAGTTAATTGATGGCATCATATCATTTTGCTAGATTTGAGTTGTTAGATATGGTGAATAAATATTCGTCTTCGTTTGGGAAACATTGGACACATAAGTATGGTGTCTCAGAATAATGAAATCAATTAGCTAATGGGGTTGAAGTCAGACACTTGGAGGCTCTAGTGAGTGTCTTGATCCTTAATACTGAAGGGAAAACCATGGTGTTGGACTCGGACGTGGGACTAGAACATGTTCGATGATAGGTACTATTTCATATATGCAGCCCCTAAAAAGAATGAAAAGATATCGGTAAAGTGCATAAAAATGGGAGGTAAACTTATTGTAGATGCTTTAGCTGCTAGATTTGGTCAACCTGTGCATCTAGAAATTAAGTAATATTTTCCTTCACATGTGTTAGGGTTTATTTTGTGTTTAGAGTTACCTTCATTAGTTTATAATATTGTGGCTTTGATTCGTGATTTCAGTGTTGATAATTATGTTGTTGAAGAAGTTCAAAATAAATTTATGGAGAAGTACCATATGTAATACAATAGCAAAAATCCTATATGGAGTCACAGTTAGCGACCTTGATGAGACATATAGCACACAGAGTTCCAGCAGAGAAACAACGCAGGAGAGCCTAGCACAAATGCATCAGCTAATGATGAGGATGATGATTTTAATTTAAATGATTATATACCTATTTTATGTTTTTGCTTTAACTATGTAACAATTATATCAGAATAATTTCTAAAATACTTTTGCTTTTTGTTAATTATTAAAAATTGTTTACAGTATATGTTTTTATTCAATTTAATATAAAAATTTAATAAAATGTAATCAAATTTTTGGTAAAAAAATTGTAAAAATAGCTTTGAAATGAAAATAGCTAGAGAATATTTCCTCGCTAATTAGCTAGGGAATTATATGTATGTATCTAGTAGAAAAATATTAATTACTATTCTTAATTAAGATCAAAATTAGAGAGGAAAAAAAATAATTAGCTAGGGAATTTTTGTGGTTAAAAAAATTCTAAAGAATTATATTCTGAATAATATTATGTGATGAGCACTTTAGCTTTGGATAATTTTAGTATTTTTTTTAGCAACGAAAAAAGCCCATAAAGCTAGTGAAATTTCTCTAGCTATTTGTGCTTTTTCTTGGAGTGTCTTTATATCTATCTATTTGTCAATCTATTTATCTATCTATCTGTCTATCTGTCTATCTATCTATTACTTTTTCTATCAATCAATCAATCTATCTATCTATCTGTCTATCAACCAATCATTCTATCTATCTACGTATCTATCTATATGTTTATAAATCTGTCAATCAATCTATCTTTCTATCTATTTGTCTATCTACTTGCCTGTTTGTCTACCTGCCTATCTATTTATCTATCTCTCTATCTATTTGTCCATCTATCTATCAATCTATCTATTATTCTAACTATCATTTTTTTCACAAGATATCTAGCAATTTGTCAATCTAGCTGTTTATCTATATGTCTATCAATCTATTGATATATTTGTCTTTCTATTTGTTTATCTATCAATCTATGAATATGTCTATTAATCTATTTGTGAAATTATCTATATATCTGCCTATCAAAAGTGTGTCTATATGTTGTCTAACTATCTTTTTATTTGTCTAACTATCTGTCTATTTTTTAATCTATGTTTCTTTATGAGTGTTTGTCTCTCTATTTGCTTATTTGTCTGTGTCTGCTTGCCTACCTGACTGTCTACATATCTGATTAACTGATAGATTATATGTCTGTCTATCTATATGTATGTCTACCTATTTGTCTATCTATGTATCTATTTATATGTTTTTCAATCTGTCTATTTGTCTATCTATCTATTTGTCTATCTATCTATCTGTCAAACAATCAATCTATTTATCTATCTAACTATTTATCTTTCTATCTATCTTCTATCTATTTGTCTATCTATCTATCAATATATATGTCTATATATCAGTCTTTCAATCATTCAATCTATATATCTATCTATCTATCTGTCTATCTATTTGTATATCTATTAGTCTATCTATTTATCTATATGTCTATCTATCAATCTCTCTCTCTCTCTCTATCTATCTGTCTAGCTATCTAGCTATCTATATGTCTATCTTTCTATCTGAATTTCTATTTGTATATCTATTAATCTATATATATATGTCTATATTTCTATCAATCTATCTGTTCTATATGTCAATCAATCAATCTGTGTGTGTGTGTGTGTGTGTGTATCTAACTATCTATATATCTATCTTTCAATCTCTCTATCTGTCTATCAATATTTCTATTTATCTATCTATCTACCTATTTATTTATATATCTGTATGTCTATCGATATGTTTATCCATCTAACTAACTATCTACCTATCTATCTAACATTCAATCAAACATTTCATTTGTCTATCTTCCTGTCTATCTATCTAATGATCTATATGTCTCTAGATCTATCTATCGATCTACCTATTTGATAATCTTTTTATCTATCTATCAATCGGTGTGTCTATCTATCTATATGTCTATGTAGCTACATGTCTATTTATTTGTCCATCAATTTGTTTTTCTATCTATCTATCAATCATCTATGTATCTAATTATCTGTCTATATAAAAATATACCTATCTATCTATCTATATATTTATCTGTATATCTTTCTATCTATGTATCTATTAATCTGATTAAAAATTTCTCTATTATTCTATCTATCATTCTTTCTATCAATCTATCTAGCTACTTTTCTATCTAGTTGTCTATCTATATGTCATTATATCCATCTATGTATCTATTTATCTTTCTATTTATCTATTTTTCTATCAATCTATCTATCTTTATATCTATGTATATAACTATTTATCAATAAGTCTATCTACCTATCTATCCATCTAATTATCTATTTATCAAATTGTCTATATATCTACCTATCTATCGTCTCTTTATGTGTTTGTTTGTCTTCCTATTTATTTGTATGTCTATTAGTTTGTTTGTCTATCTCTTTGTCTATCTGTCTATTTACCTATTTACCTATCTATCTATCTATTAGTATGTGTGTATGTCTGCCTGACTATCTGCCTAAATGACTGACTGGTAGACTAACTTTCTATCTATGTGTATGCCTATCGATCTATTTGTTTATCTATCTATGTATCTGTCTGTCTATCTGTCTATTTTTATATATATCTATCTATCGGTGTGTGTGTGTGTATATATATCTATATATCTATCTATCTATTTATCTATCTATCTATCTCTTTATATATCTATCTAGCTATTAATCTATTTATCTATCTATATATCTATCATTTATAAATTTATCTATCTATATATCCATATATCTATCTATCTGTCTATCTATCTATCTATAATGTGTCTGTGTGTCTATCTATCTATATATCTATCTATCAATATGTCTTTCTATCAATCAATTAATCTATCTATCTATTAATCAATCATTTTATCTATCTATCTACATGTATATCTATCTGTCTATCAATCTGTCTATCAATCTATCAAACTATTTATCTATCTATTTATCTTTATATCTTTCTATCTATTTGTCTAAATACCAACCTATCTATCTATCCTTCTATCTATCTATATTTCTATCTATTTGTCTATCTATCTTCTATATGTCTAATAATCTTTCTATCCATCTGTATATCATTCTTTCTATAAATTTATCTAGCTATTTATTTATCTATTTGTTTATCTATCGATCTATTTGTCTTTCTATTTGTCTATCAATCTATGAATCTATCTATTAATCTATTTATCAAACTATCTATATATCTACCTATCTACAATCAGTTTTTATGTTTGTCTGTCTGTCTGTTTATTTGGATATTTGTCTATCTATTTTTTTATCTATCTTTCTATCGATTTTCAGTGTATTTGTTTATTTGTCTGTGTATCTGGATTCCTACCTGACTATTTACTTGCCTTACTAACTAACTAACTGATTGTAAGTCTCTCTATGTATATATTTATCTATCTAACTGTCTATCTATTCATTTTTATGTTTTTCAATCTGACTATCTATCTAACTATCGATTTGTCTATCTATCTATCAGTTTATCTACCTTTCTAACTAATAGCTATCAATCTATATATCTTCTTTCTATTTGTCTATCTATCTATCTATATATATATATATATATATATTTCTATCTATTAGTCATTTTATCCATCAATCTATTTGTCTATCTATCTATATGTATATCTATCTATCTATCTATTTGTCTATATATTTGTATATCTACATGTCTATCAATTTGTCTATCTTTCTGTCTAGCTATTTATCTATCTATCTGTCTATCTAACTATCTGATTATCTATTTGACTATTTATTTATCTATCTATATGTCTATATATCTATCTATCAATTTATATGTCTATCTATCTGTCTATGTATCTATCTATATATCAATCTATCTATCTATCTATTTGTATATCTATATGTCTATTAATCAATAAATCTATCTATCTGAATATCTATTTATCTGTGTGTCTGTCTGTCTATTGATATGTCCATCTATCTATCTATCTCTTTATCTATTTGACTATAAATTTATCATTATATATATATATTTATATTTATATTTATCTATCTGTCTATCAATATATCTATCAATCTATCTCTCTATCTATCTATCATTCTACCTATTTGTTAATCTTTTTGTCTATCTATCTATCTATCTATATATTTGTATGTCTATCTATCTTTCTGCCAATCTATTTGATCATTTATCTATCTATCAAACTATCTATGTATATATATATATATATCTATGTATATATCAATATATCTATCTTTCTATCTATCTGCCTATCAATCTATCTATTAATTATTCTATCAATCTCTCCATCATTCTGTCTATCATTCTTTATATCAAATTATCTAGCTATCTTTCTATCTATCTATTCATTATATGTCTATATATATATATATATATCTATCTATCTATCTATCTATTTATATTTTTTAGTTGTCTATTTATCTATCTTATGATTTATCTGTCTATTTATTTGTCTATCTATCAGTCTATCTATTTAGATATCTATCTATCAATATGTCTATATATCTATCAGTCAATCTATCTATCTATATATCTATTTATATATCTATCTATCAATATGTATATATATATCTATCTATTAATGTGTCTATTAATATATTTATCAAACTATCTATATATATACCAATCTATAGTCTCTATATGTGTTTATTTGTTTGCCTATTTATTTGCATGTCTTTCTATCTATTTGTCTATTTGCTTGTCTGTCTAACTACTGGTAAGTGTGTCTACTTACCTGACTGTCTAACAACCTACCTACCTAACTGACTGACTGGCTATCTTTCTAACTATTTGTATATCTATCATTCAATTTGTCAATCTATCTATGTGTTTGTTTATTTTTCTTTCTGTCTGTATATCTATAATTGTCGGGGTCTATCTATATATCTGTCTATCTATCTGTCAATCTTTTGTTTATCTATCTATCTATATATCTATCTACCTATGTTTCTATCTATCTGACTATTTATCTATTAATGTATCAATTTATCTATCTATCTATCTAATTTTTAGCAATCTATCTTACTATCTATCAATACATATATCTATCAATCTATCAATATACCTGTCTATCTATTTATCTATCTATCTATCTATATATCTATCTATCAATATTTCTATCTATCTATCAATCTATCTATCTATATATCAATGAATCATTCGATCAAAATATCTACCTATCTATCTATCTATCTATCTATCTGCCTATTTATCTATCTATCAAGCAATCTATCTATCTATCTATATATCTTTCTATCTTTTAATTATTTGTATATCAACTTGCTTGTCTATTTGTCCTTCTATCTATCTATCTCTCTCTCTCTCTATCTGTCCATCTTTTTGTCTATCTATTTTTTTATCTATTTGTCATTAAATCTGTATATTATTATTTCTCTCAATTAATCTAGTTTTTTGACTATCTATCTATGAATCTTTTTATAATCTCTTTATCAAATTGTTTATATATATACCTATTTGTAAGCTATCTATATGTTTGTATGTTTATTTGTATGCCTGTCTATTTTTTTGTTTGTCACTTTTTATGTTTTTTTATCTATCATTTGTCTATTTTTCTATGTATCTACTTGCCTACCTAACTATCTACATGTCTATCTATATATCTATAGATTGTATGCCTATGTATCTAATTGTATGTCTACCTTTTGTCTAACTATCTATGTATTTGAATGTTTATCAATATATCTATCTTTCTATCCGTCTATTTATAAATCAAATTAAATGTCTATCTATCTATCTATATATCGAACTATCTATCTTTATATCTATCTATATATCTATCTTTTATCTATTTGTCTATATATCTAACTATATATCTATCTATCTATAAGTCATTCTATCTATCAATCTATTTACCAATATATCTATATGTCTATCTATCTGTGTATATATATATATCTTTTTGTATATCTATATTTCTATCTTTCTATCTATCTATAAGTCTATCTATCTTTCTATTTATCTATCTATCTGTTTGTTTATCGATATGTCTATCTATCTACCTATCTATCTATCGATCTATCTAACTATCAATCAATCATTCTGTTTGTCTAACAAACTGTCAATCTATCTGTAAATCAATCTATCTATCTATCTATCTTTCTATCTATCTAATGACTTATTTTTTAATCTTTTTGTCTATCTATCTAACGAATTATTTATCTATCTTTCTATATATATGTCCATCAATCTATCTCTCAATTTGTCTATGAATCTCTCTATGTATCTGTCTATCTATCTATTTATCAATATATCTATCTATCTATCTATGTATCTGTCTATCTGTATATTAATATGTCTGTCAATCTCTATATCATTTGGTTAATCATTCTTTTTATCAATATATCTAGCTATTTTTTATCTATCTGTCTATCTATATTTGTATATATCATTAAATTAATCTATTTAAATATCTATTTGTGTGTGTATATATATATATATATATATATATATCTATCTATCTATCTATTTATCTCTCTTTTGATTTATCTGTCTATTTATATGTTTATCTATCTGTACGTTAATCTATCTATATATTAGTGTGTGTATATATATATATATATATATCTAACTATATATAAATCTATATATCTATCTATAAATATGTTTATTTATCTATTTATCAATCTGTATATTAAGCTATTTATCAAACTGACTATATAACTACCTATCTATAATCTTTCTATGAGTTTGTTTGTCTGCCTATTTATTTGTATGTCAATATGTTTATTTGTCTATCTATTTGTCTAACTATCTATTTACTTGTCTTTCTATCTATTTGTTTGTCTATCTACCTGCTTGATTGTCTGCCTACCTACCTTATTGACCGACTAACTATCTTTCTGTCTATATGTATGTCTATCAATCTATTTGTCTATATCTCTATCTGTTTTTCTATTTTTCTATCTGTGTGTTTGTTTACCTATTTGTATGTATGTCTATCTATCTATCTATCTAATTTTTTGTTTGTCTGTCTATCAAACTATCAATCTATCAATCAATCAATCTATCTATCTATCTAACTATCTTTCTTCTATCAATCTATATTTCTATCAATCTGTCTAGATGTCTATTTATCTGTCTATCTATTTGTCTATCTATCTGTCTATCTATCTATCTATATATCAATCAATCTATCTATATATCTTTATGTCTTTTTTATGTGTGTCTATCTGTCTATATATCTATCTATCTGTATATCTTTCAATCTATTTATATATTTGACTATCTATTTATAATCTATCTATCTATATAAGTATCTATCTATATATCTATCTATCATTCTATTTGTCTATCTATCAAAATATCTTTCTATCTATATATCTATAAATATATCTATCTATTAATATGAATATCTATTTATTTATCTATCTTTATATATATCTATCTATCTATATATCTATCTGTCTTTCTATCGATATGTCAATTTATATATCTATCTATATGTAATTCATTTGTTTATCTATCAAATTTTATATATTTCTTTCTATTTGTCTATCTATATTTCTATATATCTATCCATGTATCTATCTATCTTTATATAAATCTATTTTTATATCTATCTATCAATTTTTTTGTCTATCTATTTATCTATATATATGTCTATCAATCTCGCTTTCAATTTATCTATCAATGTGTCTATCAATCTGTCTATAAATCTATCTATCATTATTACTATCAATTTAACTAGCTATATGTCTATCTATCACTCTATCAATATGTCTTTTAATCTATTTATCTATCTATTTGTCTTTCTATTTATCTATATATCTATCTGTCTATATTTATCTATCTATATGTCTGTCTATCTATCTATGTATCAATATATTAGTTTATTTATCTGACTAATAATCGATCTATCTATCTATCAATATGTCTATAAATCTGTTTATATATCTATCTATCTATCTATCTATCTATTAATCTAATTTTCAAACTATATATATATATATATATATATATATATATATATTTGCCTATCTGAAGTATGTCTCTCTATTTCTGTGTCTATTTTTATATTTGTCTGTCTATATGGTTGTATGTATGTCTGTTTATCTGTATGTTTATTTGTCTATGAATACTTGTTTCTATATCTGCCTACATGCATGACTGTTAGCCTCCTTGACTAACTAACAGACTATCTATCTATATATATATATCCATCAATCTATATATCTATCTATCTATTTGTCTATTTTTTTAATGTCATTGACTATCAATTTGTCTATCTATCTATATGTCTATATATATATATACATACATATATATACATACATACATATATATATATATATATAACTAACTATATATATATCTTTGCATATTTCAATCTATATATCTATCTGTCTGTGTTTCTATCAATCTATCTATCAATCTATTTTCAATATAATTGTTTATCTATCTATCTATCAATCTATCTTTCGATCTATCTATCGATCTAACTATCTAACTATCTATATATATGTTGATCTATCTATTATCTATCTAACTATATAACTAACTAAATCTATATATCTATGTGTCTATCTCTCAATCAATCATTCTGTCTATCAATCTATTTATCTTTTTATCTCTCTATCTATTTGTCTATCTATTTATCTATTTATTAGTCTTTATATCTATCTATGTATCGGTCTATCTATCTATCTATCTTGCTATCTATCTATCTATCTGTTTATCTATGTGTCTATCTATCTATCTATCTGTATATCCATTTTTATTCTATTTTTCAATCTTTCTATCTATCTGTATATCTATTTTTTTATTTATCTGTCAATCTTTCTATGTATCTTTATATCTATTATGTATGTATCTATCTTTGAATATATACATCTAACTATCTTTATATCTATGTATCTATCTATCTGTCTATTTATCTGTCTATCGATATGTAAATCTTTATATCTATTTGTCTGTCTATCTATCTATCTATCTTTCTTTCTTTCTATCGATCAATATGACTATGTATATATTTTCTATTTGTCTATCA
This sequence comes from Sapria himalayana, assembly GCA_029783825.1. Classification (NCBI taxonomy): domain Eukaryota; kingdom Viridiplantae; phylum Streptophyta; class Magnoliopsida; order Malpighiales; family Rafflesiaceae; genus Sapria; species Sapria himalayana. The sequence continues at coordinate 398,501 of JAREIK010001494.1, read as the reverse complement.
ATCTGTCAATCTTTCTATCTATCTATTGACAATCAATCTTTCTATCTATCTATTTAACTATCTATCTATTTGTTTATATATAAGTATATCTATTTGTAAATCCTTCTGTCTACCTATCTATGTTTCTATCTGACTTTCTAAATATATAACTATCTCTCTATCTATATGTCTATTTATCTTTCTATTTATCTATCTTTCTCTCTAATTTTCTTTCTATTTGTATATCTATCTCTCTATGTATTTGTCTATCTATCTGTATATCTATCTATCTATCTATCTAACTATCTATTTGTCTAATAATCTACTTATCTATCTCTCTAACTATTTGTCTATCTATTTGATTATCTAATTATCCATCTATGTGTGTGTGTGTGTGTGTGTATACATATATATCTATCTATCTATATGTCGATATATCTATCTATCTATCAATCTTACTATCTATCTTTCTAGGTATATATTTATCTAATTATATATCTGTCTATCTATCTGTCTATTATTCTTTCTATCATTCTATCTATTAATATATCTATCTATATATATATATATATATATTTATTTATTTATTTATTTATCTGTCAATCAATATATCAATCTATCTATCTATCTATCTATCTGTCTATCAATCTATCTATCAATATGTATATCAATCTATGTATTATTATGCCTTTCTATCTATCTATCAATATATGTATCTATCTATCAATCTATCTTTTTTTTATCTAGGCGTCTATTTATCAATCAATCAATATATCTATTTATCTATCTATCTATTATTTCTATATATATCTGTTTATCTATCATTATATCTATATGTGTATGTGTCTATCTATCTTTCTATCAATCTATCTATCTAACGATCTATATGTACATCTATCTGTCTATCAATATGTGTATCTATCTGTTTTTCTTTTTGTCTATCTTTATGTGTTTCTATATGTTTATCTATCAATCTATTTATTTATCTATCAATCAATGTGTCTATCTATATGTCTATTTATATATTTTATATCTTTATATCTATCTTTCTCTCAATATTTATACCAATCTATCTATCAATAAGTCTATAAATCAAACATCTATATGTCTATCAATCTTTTTATCTATATATCTTTATATCTATATATCTATATGTCGATCGAACTAACTTTTGTCTTTCTATTTGTCTATCAATGTGTCTATCAATCTGACCATCTATCTATCTATCTTTCTGTATATCTATCTTTCTATCTATCCATCTATCTATATGTTTGTCTATCTGTATATCTATCTATCTGCCTATCTATTTGTCTATCTATTTGTTTATCTATCTATCTATCTATCTGTATATCTATTTGTCTCTGTATCTGTCCATACAAATTTTATATTAAATTTAATAAAAATAGAAACTATAAATGAAAATTTTAAATTAAACAAATAAAATTCATTGAATAACATATTCAAATACAAATTGCTTATACAAATTGCTTCACTTATACAAATTGCTTCATGAGAAACAATGCGGTACCACATCTGTAAGAAATGTAAACCACTAATTCAAATCAAAATAAATTAAAAAAAACTATGTTTTGATAAATATATATTATTGCAGCAAAAATGTACATATATACTAGCATTTCACTCGTGCATATATTACTACATTATTTGTACATATAAATTATAGTATTATGCATACATATATACCGAGTACATATATACTCAGTATATATGTACATAAAATACAGCAGAATTAAAGTACGTATATACTGATTATATACGTACGTATATACCACATTTGTTGCCGTTCCTGCAGCTTCCACTATCACTACCGCCCTGCCGCTAGTTGCCACACCTGCCACTATAGTCGCTACCGCTATGAGTACTGCATGTGCTGCTGCCACTGGCAAAGCAGCCGCCACTACCGCTGCTGCCACCACTGCCTTTTCTGGTGCAGCTGCCGCTTCAGCAGCAACAGCCACTAATGCCGCCACCACCGCCGCAGCAGCAACTACTGCTGATGCTACTGCTTCCTTCACTGCCTTCGCTGCAGCCACTTCTGCTACCACCGTTACCATCACTATCATCGCTGCAACTATTGAAAATAGGCTTTTACATACATATAATAGGATAAAACTCTACCCAAAAAATGCAGAGTCACAAAAACATATTCACAGGTATAATAAAAACAAATATTATAGACATGAACAGACACAAATTAAAGTTGATTGTCATACAGCTTCGACAAAAATCCAAAAGATGTCCAGCAATTATGTTTAGAGATAAAGAGAGTGCAAAAATAAAATGTTTTTAGAATAATAAAGATAAGATAAGCAAGCCCTCTTTTTGATAAAGTTAAAATCAGTAAATATGGGACCCATGCATTGGAAGTACCATTGTAATGTCTGAATGCTTTGAATCAGGATTTTTTATTTTGTCTCACTAATGTGTCCTACAAAGATTCATAATTTGGGTAATCGGAAATGCAAAGAACAAAACCAAAATAAAAAAAAATTGAAACATGCAAAAAAATATCATAATTATTTGCTACACAAAGATAAAAATAAATAACAGTTCAAAAATAATTCTCATACTCAATCATCCTCATAATTTGTAGGGAATGCTTGCCTCTCCTACGATGAATCACAGCTGGATATCGGAATGCTATGTGTTGCGCCAATGCCGCTAACTGTGACTCGATATAGGACATCTACTGTTACATTACATTTTTAATAACTTTAATTTCTTGCATTTCTTCCATCAAATTAGTTATTAGCTTATCCTTCTTTTTCATTTCGGTCTCCAAATCTACAATACATTCATTTGTTTCCCGTGCTTGTTGTTCAACTACCACATCCACCATTGCTAAGACAGTTGAATTAGAAGCACGACTGCTACAATAAAATGCCACTGCCTTAGAGCCGATTCTGTACACTGTTATAAAATAAAACTAAACCCGCAATAATTTGAAAGATAGAAAATTCAAAAGTAAAGCAATAAATTACATCAGGAAATATAATACTTTCAAAAGAAAATGAGAAATTAGAATACATGGGAATGATTTTCAAAGAAATAGAAAAGCCCTTTATATAAGAAAAAGTTTGGAAATCTCCAAACAATTTTCCAATGTGGGCAAGGTGATTTTCACCTACCCCCATATTAAAATAACATTCTCCCACTTGAAAATCACTTTCTTTGCTTGTCAATACATGCTTCCAATCTTGTTAAGCCACATGAAGTTCTACACCATTCAAACTTATCATTGCTGATCGGTTTGGTTAAAACATCCGCTATGTTTTCTTTGGTATCAATCTTTTGCAAATCCACACTTCCTTCTTCTACTTTCTCTCGTACAAAATGATATTGTACCCTGATGTGTTTTGTCTTGGAGTGAAATACTGGTTTTCTTGCCAAGTGTAGAGCACTTTGACTATCACAAAATAAAGTAACCTTATCTTGTTTATATCCAAGCTCTTCCAATAGTATTTGCAACCAGATTGCTTCTTTACTAGCTTGTGTAGCTGCAACATATTCTGCTTCGGTCGTAGAAGTAGATACAATAGGCTGTAATTTCAAAACCCAACTTACAGCTCCTCCAGCAAGAGAAAAAACATAACCTGTTGTAGACATGCTATTATCAACATTTCCAGCATAGTCTGCATCAATATAACCTCTGACAATAAGATCTGAACTTCCATAACATATTGTAGTATTTGAGGTTCCTTTCAAATATCTGAAAATCCTCTTCATAGTACTCCAATGTTCTAAGCCCGGATTTGCTATGAATCGACTAACCACTCCCACTGCTTGTGCAATATCTGGTCTTATACAAATCATTGCAAACATTAAACTTCCCACTGCTGATACATACGGTACTCGAGACATCTTCATCCTCTCTTCTTCCGAGCTAGGACACATACTTGAGGATAATTTGAAATTAACAGGAAGAGGGGTAGAAATTTGCTTACTATCTTGCATGTTAAAGCGACACAAGATTTTGTTAAAATAATTTTGTTGAGAAAGCCAAAACTTCTTATTATTTCTATCTCGGTAAATCTGCATCCCTAGAATCTTGTTTGCTAGTCCCAAGTCCTTCATATCAAATTCCCTAGCCAACTGTGCCTTCAATTATTGAATTCGACATTTGTTTGGGCCTGCTACCAACATGTCATCCACATATAATAGTAAAATGATGAAATCATTTTCTTTAAACCTTTTGTAGTATGTACAATGGTCTGAACTTAGTCTATTATATCCAAGGCTCATGATGAAGGAATCAAATCTCTTATACCAACACCTCGGTGCTTGTTTCAAACCGTATAGAGATTTGTTCAACTTACAAACCAAGTTCTCTTTACCAATTTCAACAAATCCTTCTGGCTGGAACACATAAATTTCTTCTTCAATTTCTCCATGAAGAAAAGCAGTTTTAACATCTAACTGCTCCAAATGCAAATCAAGTGTAGCACATAGAGTCATTACTACTCTAATTGTTGTAAGACGAACCACCGGAGAAAAAATTTCATTGAAGTCAATACCTTCTTTCTGAGCATACCCATTTATCACCAATCTTGCACGATATCGTTCTATTTGATCATTGTTATCCCGTTTTATCTTGTAAACCCATTTGTTTCCAATAGTTTTTCTTCCGATTGGTGATGGTACTAGCTTCCAAGTCTTGTTCTTGTGTAGACCTTCAATTTCATCCACCATTGCTGTCATCCACAGAGATGCATCTAAATTATTTGAAGCTTCTTGAAATGTTGAAGGTTCTTCATCTTATGTTAGGAGACAATATGCAATGTTGCTCTCCGTAACATACTCCAAGTGCCAAGCTGGCGGTCTTTTATTACGAATTGGTCGACTAACCCCTTGAGCCTTAGACACGACTTGTTCTTGTGCTTCATGCTCTAATTCTTTCTCCATTGACTTTGGAACATCTTGTTTCTGATCATTTTCTACATGAACAGTGGTAGTTTCTGAAACTTCTTTTAATGTGCTATAATCTTCAATTCTTTCTTTAAAAATTACATCTCTGCTGATTATTACCTTGTGGTCAGTGAGTTCCCACGGGCGATACCCCTTTACTCCTTCAGCATACCCTAAGAATATGCATTTTCTGGATTTTGGATCCAGCTTTGCTCTTTCTTGGGTGTTGTACATTACATATGTAGGACATCAAAAATAATGTAAAGTAGAGTAGTCTGCTGGCTTACCCATCCACATCTCCATCGGTGTCTTCAAATCAATCGATGTTGATGGCGATCGATTTATCACATAGCATGAAGTTTTTGCTGCTTCCGCCCAAAATGACTTGGGTAGTCTTGCAGTCATTAACATTGCTTTCATTCTTTCTGCAAGAGTTCTGTTCAACCATTCTGCTACTCCATTTTGTTGTGGCGTGTATGTGACTGTGAACTGTCATTTGATACCTTCTTGCTTACAAAAAACAAGAAATTCACCAACTGTATACTCACTTCCATTATCTGTCCACAAACACTTAATTCTTTTCCCAGATTCAAGTTCCACCCATGCTTTGAATTCTTTAAAAGTTAAAAATACATCTGACTTTTTCTTGATTGGATATACCCAACATCTCCTTGAATAATCATCAATGAAAGATACAATATACTTTGCTCCTCCATAAGATATTTCAGGTGATTCTCATACATCAGAATATATCAAGTCTAGCGTATTTTTAGTTCTTATATTTGATCTTTTAAATGCCAATCTATTCTGCTTACTAGTAACACAATGCTCACAAAAAGGTAAATTTACTATTTTGAGCCCCGGAAGTAACTTTTTATTAGAGAGAATCTTCAAACCTTGTTCTGACATGTGACATAGTTTAAGATGCCATATCATTGTTGATTCTTCTTCCTTAGTAATTGATGCAACACATGCAACTGCTTCCTGTACTATTTCTCCTTTAAGCATGAATAAATTTACCGTGATCTTTTCTCCCTTCATTACTACGAGTGAACCTCTCACAATTTTTATCATCTCATTTTCAATATGAGTTTTGCATCCAAGACTATCTATTTGTCCCAAAGACAATAGATTTTTCTTCAAGTCAATCACATGTCGTACATCTTGAATGGTACAAATCATACCATCAAACATTTTAATTTTGATAGTACCCACACCAATAATTTTCAAAGTATGATCATCACCCATGTGCACTGACCCACCTGAGATTGGTTCATATTTTTTAAACCAATCTCTCCGAGAAGTCATATGCCACGATGCTCCTGAGTCTAGCAACCATACATCACTAAACTATTTTTTACTTTCAACTATTGTTGTTACCTCACTATACAAAATACTATCTTCATCATTGATGCTTGCAACATTCCCTTGTATCTTAGATAACTCATCATCTATATTTCTTTTCTTAAACCAACAATCTCTTTTTAAGTGTCCTTTTTTACCACAGTTATAACATTTAATATTTTTGTTACTTCGAGATTTTGATCTACCATAATTCTGACTCCCACTGGGGCCACGCTCCGTTGATCTCCCTCGTATCATCGTCAAAGCATCTATTTGTTGTGCATTTACATATCTATCCTCTTTGTTTTTACGTCTATTTTCTTCTTCTAAGATGGCAGAGGTAATATTATTAAAAATTAAACTATCAGTCAATGCACCATTCGTTAGATTGATGACGAGTTGATCATACGAATCAGGTAATCTCTGAAGTAAAATCTCAGCAAATTCAACTTCTTCTATCTTGTGACCCAACGTAGTAAGTTGCGAAAATAAAGTATTCAGAGTATTGATATGATCAGTTACCGTAACAGATTCCATCATTCTTAAAGTGTACAGTCTTCTTTTTAAGAAGATCTTGTTGTGAAGTGACTTTGCCTCGTACAACCTTGTGAGAGTATCCCAAATTTCTTTTGTCGTATTCTTTTCTGCCACACTCGATAAATACTCCATCAGCAACTGCCAAATGCAGGTCAGCTACTGCATTACTATCCATCTCATTCCACTTGTCATCAGGAATTCCTGTGAGCCTTTTTCCAATTGCATCTAAGCAATTATCCTTCCTCAAAATTGCCTTAATTTTCATTTTCCACAATGAAAAATTACTTCCATTGAATTTTTCTATTTCAAATTTTGCTGCCATGTTTCACTTTTACAGTGAACAGTAACCGAGAATAATAATAACAATTTGTGTTATTACACTAAAAAAGTTCCCAGGTAAGTGGAGGGGCGCAATTACCCTCTTAAAAACCACAAACCTTGAGGCTCTTATCGCCCTTTTGACAGAACTTTTCTAAAATGCATTAACAACAAAAGTTACTAACTAACCTCCTCTGATACCACTGTTATAAAATAAAACTAAACCCGCAATCATTTGAAAGATAGAAAATTCAAAAGTAAAGCAATAAATTACATTAGGAAATAAAATACATTCAAAAGAAACTGAGAAATTAGAATACATGGGAATGATTTTCAAAGAAATATAAAAGCCCATTATATAAGAAAAAGTTTGGAAATCTCCAAACAATTTTCCAATGTGGGCAAGGTGATTTTCACCTACCCCCATATTAAAATAACATACACTCACTACTTCTTTCGACCTCCTATTGTCTCCAAATAAAATGGATCATAGTCAATTGGTTGAAGATCCATAGAACCCTCAACTTTTTGATGAGCGGCTATCACACGTTCCTCCATTAGGTCTTGAGATAAAATAGAGAAAAAAACTATTCTAGATTTACAAAAAATAAAATAAATAATTTGCATTCAAAACAATTTTCATTATGTACTGTAGTTTTATAAAATCTAATTAATTTAATAATTTCTTACATCAATAATCTGAGACTTGTTCTCAACATACTAACCATCCACTTTCTTCACATACATCTTTCTGAAAATCTAATAAAAATTTGGATCTCGACCATATTCTCCAGCCTAGAATATGTTTTTATTAAGTCATAAAAAACAAATGATAAAAAAAATAAACAAAATTAATAAAACCATGCAGAGATTTTATTTATTGGACTATTAGGACAACCACATAATATAGATATGTTAAGAATTTTAAATTTGTACCAAATCTCGAGCATGCTCGATGCTCAACTTTGAACCTCCAGTGTGTCGACAGATTCTTGTACCTAGTCCAGCTACCTCACTTCGTTGATTTTTGCTGGCAATATCTCATTTTTTCTTCACATCTAGCTCCTCCCAATAATTATGCCACTTAGGTCAGTCGTCCTCAGATATAAAATCAAGCATTTCTTTCATTTTCTTTAATTTATGGATAAAATCAGAATATCGTTGAGTAGCTTTGATCTCTCATATTAACTTTATATTTCCATCAAATTTGGGTCCCCATGTACACTGATTCTATAAATAGAAAAATGACAAAAGAATTTATATTAACAACAAGAATATAATTATTTACTTCTTGAATATAACCAACATAAAAGTTAAGTAATTAGATAATTATTTTTCAATTCTTTTGTTTTATTATTTTTACCTGAAAGTCATTAAAATATGACTATTTTGTTGATTTAGAAACTTTCTTCCAGGAGAAAGCTTTAGAATCAGTCATTTTCTTGAAACCCTTTGTAATTTTAGTCAAACACATGTGAGATGGAATAAAACTATACAAATAAATAAATAATATTGAAAACAAGCAAATCATAATAATATAAAAAAACCACTAACAGTAATATCAAAATTTTTTTTCAAGTCATTTTTACATATTTCTTTTACCTATCATCCACTTTCTCAATTTCTAACTTTACACTGACTATAGAAAAAGGCATAACATTTGATGATGTCATTGGTATTGTAAATGGGGGAATAATCTTTATAAAATGTGGTGTAAAAGATAGAGATGGAACAAAAGTTTGTGCAGGAAGTATAATGGGTGGTGGGCTTACATCTGATAAAGGTGAAAGTAGATGTCTCAATGATGGTGATGCTGATAGAAATGAAGATTGTGATTGTGATGATAAAATGTGGATATGGTGGCTATGAGATGGTACTGATTCTGTAACATGATATAACATACTAGATGAATTTGGTTCATTTCTGTGTTCACGCCCACATCCACCTCCACCACGGCCACATCCTTTAGGCACCATCTGATGTACAAAATAAAACAAAGAACAAAAAATAGGGATATGATGAACAAGTATGAATTTTAGAATAAAACAGGCTGAAATATTTCAAAAAAATATAAAAAGTCTTTGATAATTTAAATTTATAATAAAATTATAACAATTTAATTATCGGCATCCCTATAATCCTCCAATGGATCTTCTGATATTTCGTCTGATCCCGATAGAAGTTCAAAATCATCTTCAGATAGAAATTGATCTTCTTCAATTTTTATTGTGCCACCATTTGAGTCACATAAATTTTCTAGATCTTCATCTACATTCACAAGCTCAATATTATTTATGTCATCTTGCTGGAATGTCAGTGCAATTTCTAAGTCTGCACTTCTTTGCTGCGATATTGGTACTACAAATTTTGATCGAGCTTTGATTTTACAAATCACCAACCAATTTCTCTTATCAAGAGATAAACTCGGATATGTACAATAATATACCTGAGTAGCTTGAGCTACCATAATAAAAGACTCATATCAATTATATCTGTGTTTATGGTTAACATTCACTAGCTTATAATCTAAATAAATCTTTGTGCCCACATTTCGTATAGGATCAAACCACTCACACTTAAATAATACAATCTTGTTATTTTCGAGTCTAGGATACTCCAACTCAATGACTTCTTTGAGTTGACCATAATAATCAATCTCATCTGCACTATAACCTGAGCCGTTAATGCATACACCACTAATCATTGTTATTTTAGAAGAACCGTAACTGATTGTGTGAAATTTATATCCATTAACAAAATACCCAGGATAAGTTGTCACATATCTAAAAGGGTCTTTACTTAGATTTTGAATGAAAATATTTGAATCTCTATCTGAAGGATCAATTGCCTGTGACATAAATTAAAAAAAGATATTAACAAATAAAAGATACTAATAAATTAAATAATTCAAAAATATAAAACTTAATTATACTCACATAATTTTTTAACTAATTCACAAATTCAATTTCTAGCATATAAACAACATCATTGCTGGAAATTGCTGGATGCCTATATTTTAACTGCTTAACATAAATACTGCACAAATATAAAAAGAGAAAAAAATGTATATCAATTTTTAATAATTTCTATTAAAGATAAAATTAAACTATGGTTAAACCTGCAAGCATATTGGGTATTCATACACAATAGATGGTGCAACCTCCTCACAATTAAGTAAAACGTAGCTCCAGGTTGTTTTGTTCATCCATCATACATCTTTTCATTGCTCTTCCAAATGCTCTTTTAGGGTGCTTGAAGATAAATAGTTTGTCTACAGAATCATCTTCTACCATCACATGACCTTCATAATTACATGGCACATTTCAATTATTTGTATTGACTTGATCCTCAAAATAATAAGAATAAAATGAGGATGCTTCTTCTACTAAATATGCATTGAAAATTGAACCTTCAAATTTTGTCTTGTTTTTAACATTCAATTTCAACTTACGAAGATACATACATCCATAATGATAGGTTTCAATTAGATTAAATTACAATAATACTTAAAGTACTAAATAATAAAACACAACAATATATATGTATTAACCTCTCAAAAAGATACATCCACCTGAATTTCACTGGCCCTGCAATCCTTGCTTCATTTGCCAAATGGACCAGAATATGCTCCATCGACTCAAAAAAACTCGGTGGGAATATCCGTTCGAGCTTACAAATAATAAGTGGATTGTCATTCTCCACCCTCACCATGTCATCTATTTTGACTGTAGTTTTAGTTAGCTATTTAAAAAACAATGTTCTATAAGGAACCTTGCAAACACTTGGTGGAAGTAATTCACGGAATACAATTGGTATTAGTGCCTGTATAAATACATGACAGTTATGACTTTTCATTCCAAATAACTTAAGATTCTTCATATCCACGCATCTACCCATATTTGACACGTATCCATCAGAAAATTTCAAATTTTAAATCAATTCACACAATATTTATCTTGTCTTCTTATCTAGTGTGTAGCAAACTCTAGGTAATTTTCCTATTTCCTTATTCAGTTTCAATTCAGGAAGTCAATAGTAATCAATTAGCTCTTGTGTTGATTTTAAAGTGTCTTTTATTTTACCGTCTACATTATGGACTGTTGAAAACATTGTCAGAAGTATTTTTTTTATATTCATTACATCTAAGTTATGATGAATTAAATTGGACTTCCAATAGGGCAAGTCCACTATATCATCTCTTGAATCTCTGTCATAATTTTCTTATTGGTCCATTACTTCCAGTAACTTCCTTTTCAGTTATCTTCTTCAAACCCAAACTATGAATCTCTGTCATAATATTATCTTCTGAAAGAACTACTAGTGCAACCGTCATCACAATTTTATTTTTTCGAAATGTAGTTCTATTTCTTTGAAATGAATGATTCATAGGTAGAAACTTATGATGGTTATCAAACCATGACTATTTATCACTAAATTTGAGGGTAAATGCATCATAATTTTCCATGCAATATGGGCATACATATCACCCTTCAGTACTCTAGCCAGACAACATTGAATATACAGGAAAAGTCACTTACTATCCATATATGAGCTGCCCATATAATGAAATTTTACTTCTTTGAGATATCATATGTATCCACGCCAACATCTCATAAATGATTTAACTCTACTATAAGAGGCTGTAAGAAAATATCCAGCATGTCTTTCGGATTTTTTGGCCCTAGAACCAATATTGAAAAAAACATATATTGCTCCTTCATACAAAACCATGGAGGCAAGGTATAAGGCGTCAATATCACTTTCCATGTTGAATACTATTGTTCATATTGCCCAAATGGATAAATTCCATTAGTGAAGAGACCCAATCTCACATTTCAAGTTTCTACTGCAAATTCTTGATGTATATAATTAAAATGCTATCAAGTAGGTGAAGCTGATGGATGACGCATTACCCCTTCTTCAACATCATGGTAAGATTGCCACCTCAAATTATTTGTTGTAGTATTTGATGCATATAGTCTCTGTAATCGAGGAATTAATGGAAAATAATACATCTTCTTAAAGACAACCTTTAATTTTTGTCGCTTATCTACAACACGAGGTGCCTTCCTAAATCGAGGATGATCACAAAACTTACAGCTAATTAAATCACTATCACCGCCCCAATATAACATGCATTCATTTAAACAACAATCAATTTTTTCTACTAGTAGATCCATTCCTCGTAGTAACTTCTTAGTGTTGTAAAAGTTGTTAGATCAAATTATTATTCGAAACAATCTCATTCATCAGTTCTGTCATCTGATCAAATAATTTCTCAGACATATGATTTTCTGACTTAATGCTCATTAGTCGAGCCACAGATGACAATTGTGAATGTGTTTTACAACCAGGCCACAACTCTTTATCTACAGCCTTAAGCATTTCTTAAAATTTCTGAGCTTTAGGATTTGGTGGTTCATCCACGTAATCCATACTGAAGTCAATACTAGCTACTTCCGTGATCATTCGATGGTATGTGTTTGATGATTTTTTACAATAAGCAAACGATTCGATACCCTCATTTTGTTCAATATTCAGAGTCATTGTACTTTCCCCATGATAAATCCAAATAAAATAATTTAGCACAAAGCCTAATTTAGCCAAATGATATCTTATAGTGTTTGATTCACGAAAAGGAATATTCTGGCACTCACGATGATTACACGATGCTTAATTTTTTCTCCATCCATCAACCTCGTTTGACTACATGCAAAATTGATGAAAGTTTCAACCCCGATCAAAAAATCTTTATTCAAAAATCCAATAATAACCTTTTTGTACATCCACTTATAATTTGAGCTCATTTTGCCCTATTTTATTTACAAAAAATTATGCCAAATCATTATTTTGAATAAAACATTTTATTACTTCAAAATATACAAATAATAAAATAAAATTACTTACAGATGAATATTTAAAAATTAAATATCATGAATATCGAGGTAATGCATTTGCAGAATCTACATTAATAGATAAAGCAAATTTAGCATGATAAAGATTAATAAGTATCATAGTTATACTAGATAAAGGGTGCAAAATGTGATAATGCACAAGAAAAGAAAGCAAAAAAAGATATTTAATGTTTGAAGGAGGAGAGCGAGAGAGAGAGAGAGAGAGAGATAAGATGGGGAAAGAGGGAGGGGTAGAGAAATGGGGAGATTGGGGAGAGAGAGAGTGAAGGAGAGAGAGGAGAAGAGAAATGGTGAAAGGGAGAGAGTGGGAGAGAGAGAGAGAGAGAGGAAGAGAGTGGGAGACAAAGGGAGAGAGAGGGAGACAAAGGGAGAGAGAGGGGGAGAGAGAGGGGGAGAAAGAGAAAGAGGGAGAGAGGGGGAGAGAGACAAACAAGGAGAGAGAACAAGCAAGAAAGGAGAGTGAGAAAGAAAATAACAAGAGAGAGTGTGTGAAACAAAGAAAAAGAGAAATAGAGTGACAGGAAGAATTAGAGAGGGAGAGAGAGAGAGATACACATAAAGAATGCAGTGTTAAAATGAAAAATTATATAAAAGAAAATAAAATTTCATCTATATAAACCTATCAAATATTACATCATTTATCATACATAAGTTTATATTTGAGCCTGAGGCCCAAGGGCTAGGATTAGGTAAGAGTATGACCCTTATTTATATTATACCATATATGAGCCTAATCAACGGACACTCTCATGATACGTGCTTACATATTGTTGATATTATATCTTTTGCCATTTAATTTCAAATTAGTTCAACAAATTAATATTATTCCATATATAATTATATGTTAGGATACAAATAGTAAATATAGTTATAAATAGTTGCATATAGTTAAACATATAATTATATATAGATATATGCATACAAGTAGTTATAAGTAAATATAAATAAATGTATACAAAATTATAAACAATTATATAGATTTACATATATGTATACATAAATAAAAATAAAGTTATATTTATTTATATAATGTTTTTTATAGTTATAAATATATATATATAGTTATACACATATAGTTAAACAATGTGCTGTATGTTTTTATACATATAATTATAAATATTGTTACATGTAGTTAAACATATAGTTACACGTATAGTTAAACTTATATTTATACATGTATGTATATATATTTTTTAATATAATTTCATATATTTATACATATAGTTATGTATAGGCATGGATATACTAAAATATATTTATCATACTAATATATAAAAATGTATATTTATAAAAAATTATATATCATTAAACATTTAGTTATATATATATATATATTCATACGAGTAGTTAAATTTAGTTATACATAAATATATACAATGTAATAAACAAATATATAGATTTACATATATGTATACATATAAGTATAAATAGTTAAAAATATAGTTATATTTAATTATATAAAGTTTTATTTTTTTTTACTAATATTTATATATAGTTATGCACATATAATTAAATATGATGTATGTCATTATACATGTAATTATAAATATAGTTACATATGATTATACATATAGTTACATGTATAGTTAAACTTATATTTATACATGTATGTATATATATTTGTTCAAATAATTTCATATATTTATAAATATAGTTATGTATAGGTATGGATATACTAAAATACATTTTTATACTAATATATAAAAATGTATATTAAATTATGTTGTTAATTAAATATTTAAATATAGGTTATACATTAATAATATAAAATTATGTATATTTATTTGTTATTATACATATAATATGTATAGTTATAAAAAATTATATATTGATAAACATTTAGTTATATATATATATATATTCATATGAGTAGTTATATTTAGTTATACATAAATATATAAAAAGTTATAAACAAGTATATAGATTTACATATATGTATACAAATATGTATAAATAGTTAAAAATATAGTTATATTTAATTATATAAAGTTTTATTTTGTTTTAAAATTTATTATATATAGTTATACACATATAATTAAACATAATGTTGTATGTTGTTATCCATGTAATATTAAATATAGTTACATGTGGTTATACATATAGTTACACATATAGTTAAACTTATATTTATACATGTAGGTATATATATTTATTTATATAATTTTATATATCTATACCTATAGTTATGTATAGGTATAGATATAGTAAAATACATTTATGAATTATAATATATACAAATGTATATTAAATATAAGGTGTAAATTGTATATTTAAATATAGGTATGTATAAAACTTTTATAGTACTACATATAATAACATATAATTATTTATAGTTATATGTTATTATACATATAGTATATATAACAAAAAATATATTTATATAGTTAAACATATATTTATATATAGATATATTCAATACAAATAGTTATACATAAATATATAATGTTATAAATAAATATATAGATTTACATATATGTATACATACTTACAAATATAGTTATATTTAATTATATATTTATATATAATTAAAATATGACTAAAATATTTAATTATTTATAGTTATATTTAATTATATATTTATATATAATTAAAATATGACTAAAATATTTAATTATTTATAGTTATATTTACAAATATAGTTATATTTATATATTTATATACTTACAAATAAATATTTAATTATTTTTATATAATTATACAAATATTTATACATGGTCATACAACTTCAACAAATAACTAAAATATGAGCAGCAATGATGTTTATAGAGAAAGAGAGAGAGAATAAATACTATATTTCTACAATTTTCCACATGAGCAGAATGTTACTTTGAATGACCATTTACTACTACTTCTATAGCGAAGAAATATTCTGCTAAAGCATCATAATTTTTTTTATATATCTACATGTCCATAGATATAGATATATATATATATAGAGGAAAAAAATGAAGATTAATACATATCGAGTAATACCATAAAAAATAAAACAACTGAATAAAATAAATAAAAACTCACAATAATATAATATTATGAATAAAAATTATAAAATGATATTATCATTTATTAAATAAAAAAAATTCACATATAAATACAAAAAGAAACTATAAATACTATTAATCTATATATATCATCTCATCCTATTATCTCAAGATAAAAAAATAAAAAAATACAATATAATTCTCAATAGTTTTGAAATTTTTATTTTTATTTACAACTTATTAATGTTCTTTATAGTTCATTTTGCTGTATTTTTATGATATGTTACTATTTTTTTATTATATTGTATTGATGTTCTTGAAATTATAATAATTTATATTTATTTTATTAAAATATGAAATAATATTTAATAATATATGTTCTGGACTAAAAATTAATTAGTAAATATGTTTATATCATATTAAACTATAAAAGAGTACTCACATAAAAGATTACTCACATATATTCGCTAGTACTATAAATTAATATTTCATTAATGATACATACATTTTCATAATGTTTATCATATTTTCTTATATTCTTTCTTACTATTTATTACAATATATATCTGCCACAAATTTTGTGAAATATGAAACTTAGATTCAAGCTTGTAGGTTACAACTAATAATTATCGTACTCAACTAATAACTACAACGTTCAACTAACAATTACTACTCATATTTATTAGTTTTTTAAATTGTTTAAAATAAACATATTGCAGCACAGAAAAATTATAGTGTGTTAAAAGATGATGTTATTAATACGGCAGGATAAATGGTGTTCTAACAAATGTTATCGTAAAGAGAATACTCTTGTATGGCATGAAATTCATCAACGTTACAGAGATACCCAAACTCTTCATAATCCAAAATTGTTAATGGTATAAATTATAGTTAATATAAATTTGGTAGAAGTTGAATTGTTAGAGTAATAATAAACTATATTGTTATGGAGAATCATAAATTAACATTAATAAAACATTTTTTGGTAGAAAAAAATCTATTGTATTGCATGACATTGTGGGGATTATAAACATTAAAAATTTCTAAATATTTTTAATAGTTTTATATCCTCTATCTAATTAAAAAATGTTATATATTTAAAATATTATACTTTTTTTTATCTACCTACCCTTCTCCCAAACTCAACCCAAAATTATTTTTGGCTCATATATAAGCTATGAGGCTTCATGATTAGAATAGGTAAAATTCACGTCCCAACATCTGACAACATGATAAATGATAGCTCCATGGAAAACGTATCCAACATCTATGAGGATCAAACTCATATTTTCAGTGTTTCATCATCTTTTAATGATCAGTCTACCATGTTGTTGGTTCGGATTATTATTACCATGCTATTTGTTTTTAAAAATATTATTCTTGATAGTAATTATGTACAAAAAAGTTGGTTCATATATTTTATATTATCTTAGCTTAAATGTCCATGACACATTGCTATATGTTCATCTTATAATATTAGTATGAAATCATTATTTTAATATTACTAAACTTGATTCAACAAGTCCACTCTCACTAACATAAGAGAGATTATAAGGAATCACACACTACGAGACATCTATTGAAGGAATATTGAAATTATTAGAAATATAAGTGTTTTATTTCAAGAAACATAAATATGCAGTTATTATGTTTGAGATAATTCTGAGATAAATTCAAAATACAAAATGTTAGATCCATGGTAAATATAAATCTTTATACACACACACACACACACACACACACACACACACACACACCATGATAATCTTAGTTAAAGATAAGTGCAACCATAAGAATATAAATGAATCATGTAGGAAAATGACAATAAAGTCTGAAAAAATTAAAAAGAATAATTATTTTTATATCATATGTTGACTTACAAGCTTATCACATGCTTACTTGCATGAATATCATAGGTTCTCATGCATTAATGCCAAGTGCTTGAAAGTGTGTTCGTTATATGATGATGTGTATACCTATCAAGAATTGACATGACATGTGAAAGATATGTGTTGGCTTACTAAATGTTGTATCAAAAATTAAAAAACTTAGAATCTTGCCTATAAATAAAAGTGATTTGGGGTTCCTAGCACATAACAACAAATATCATGAGAACATTTCAAAGTGAATTGAGAAACTATTGCTCAATTATTTTAAATTACATGTGTGAATATTATTGAGTTTTCTAGAAGTTGGTAGAATAATTCAAATTAATTTAATCGAGTATAATCATTTTATTTTAATTTGATATGCTAAACTATTATTATATTTATTTTATTTATTATATTTATTATATTTATCTTATTTATTTTATTTATTTTATTTATTTTATCTATTTTATGTATTTTATGTATTTTATGTATTTTATGAATTTTATGTATTTATTTTATGTATTTTATGTATTTTATTTATTTTATGTATTTTATGTATTTTATCGATTTTATCTATTTTATGTATTTTATCGATTTTATGTATTTTATCGATTTTATGTATTTTATTGATTTTATGTATTTTATGTATTTTATCGATTTTATGTATTTTAAATATTTTATGTATTTTATGTATTTTATGTATTTTATGTATTTTATGTATTTTATGTATTTTATGTATTTTATCGATTTTATGTATTTTATCGATTTTATCGATTTTATCGATTCTATCGATTTTATCAGTTTTATCGATTATATCGATTTTATCAATTTTATCGATTTTATGTATTTTATCGATTTAATGTGTTTTATCGATTTTATAGGTTTTATCGGTTTTATCGGTATTATCGGTATTATCGGTTTTATCGGTATTATCGGTATTATCGGTTTTATCGGTATTATCGGTTTTATCAGTTTTATCAGTTTTATCGGTATTATCAGTTTTATCAGTTTTAGCAGTATTATCAGTTTTATCGGTTTTATCAGTATTATCAGTAGTATCGGCATTATCGGTTTTTTCAGTTTTATCGGTTTTATCGGTTTTGTCAGGTTTATGGGTTTTGTCGGTTTTATCGGTTTTATCGGGCTTATCGGTTTTATCGGGGTTTATCATGTTTTATCAGGTTTTATCGGTTTTATCAGTTTTATCGGTTTTATCGGTTTTATCGAGTTTTATCGAGGTTTATCGATTTTATCGGTTTTATCAGTTTTATCGATTTTATCGGTTATATCGGTTTTATCGATTGTATCTATTTTAGCGATTTTATCAATTTTATCTATTTTATCTATTTTATCTATTTTATCTATTTTATCGATTTTATTGATTTTATCTATTTTATCTATTTTATTTTATTTTATTTTATTTTTGAATTAAATCATTACTCATTTTAGAATATTTTTGTAGATATCAAGTCGGCATACCTAAGTATTTATACTAGTTATGTATAAAATACACATGCATATTGATGTATACTATTTTTGTAGATATCAAGTCGGCATAACTATGTATATATACTATTTATTTATTATTTTTGTATACGGTCACCATCAAAATCCACACAATGATAACGCATTAAATCACAAATACATGAAGCATGTATACGAACATGTTTATATACGAAATCAAAGTATACCATGTTGATTAAAGAAAAAAATCGAAACAAAAAAAAAGAATAAAAACGCTTACTCTTCGATTAAGCAATCCAAGATAATCAATGAAAAATAAATGTATAAACATCCCTTCAAATCAATAACAAATTACAACTTAAACCGTGAATTAATTTTAGTTGAATCGGTGTCGAGAGATAGATTTTAGAATGTGGATGAATTCAGTTCTGTTAGAGATGTGTCAAGTCGAGAGAGAGAATGTCTATTTAATAAAAATATTTATTTTTTTAATTATAAAAATACTAAATAAACAATATATATATATATAATATACAAAAATACTCATTAATTTTATTTACTATCAAAATTTTTTCAACAAAATTAATGTGTGTATAGTAAGGTACAAATGAAAAACAAATACCTTACAATTTTTTATTATAATATTTATTAAACAATAAATATATAAACAATAAAAAATATATGTTTTGCCTTAAAATAATATCAAATAGGCACAAAATTAACAAACTTCATATAATAAGACAGAAATGAAAAGATGATTTGTATTCTAGCCCTTGCCTAATAGTTATAAAATACTCTTAATGTTAAAAATTATATAAAAATTTATATTTTATGGTTATAAATTTTTAAGAATTCATATTAATTTTTACGAAGATAATATGAAATAATTTTAAACGCATAAAATTTCATATTATTTGATATCATTAATAATTTTTAAAATTCAAAAAATTACTTAAAGTGAGAAAATAATTAAAAAAAGTAATATTTATTATTTTAATTAAAAAATATTACTCAATTGTTTAATTTTTATAAATTTTAGTAGGATTAAACATCAATGTATTTATTTATAATTATTATTTTATTTTCTTTTTACTTTATTGAAAAAATTATATTTTTATTATATTTCAAGATTTTCAAAATTTGTATTATTTATTTATTTTTAAGTTTTCTATAATCATAAAATTTTTTTAATACTTATAATAATATTAATATTTACTAGTTTATTCGTCAATTTAGATTTTTGAAAATATTTACTATTTTATCATACAATGAATAAATTTACATTTAAATTAGTAGAAAAGTAAATGTTTGCAAATTTAATTTTTAAAATATCGAAGAAAATTTTATACTTATTAAATTAATTATTTAATGTTACTATAATTTAAATTATTTAGTTTCTTAATTAAAAATTTTAGAAAATTTTTTTGTATACTTTTTTAAAAAATTATTACATCATAAAAATAGTTATTTTAGTCCTTAGCAATATAACTTTTTTTGATATTTTATATATTTTAAATTAATTATTTATAATATCATTTTTTATGATTTTACTAGGAGAATGTGTGTTTCAAGGATTGCTCATTTATAGACCAATAAAATATATTTAATAAACAAAATTAAATAAAATATTAAAATAAATAATAAATAAAATAAATTATATGATTAAATATTGGCTGGGGAAATACCGTTGCTAAATCCGTAGCTAAATTATAGATTTTATAAGCTAGGGAAAATTCATTGCTATATTATGGATTTTATTAGCTCAAGAAATTCCGTCACTAAATCCGTCGCTGAATTACAAATATTATTAGCTAGAGAAATTCCGTTGCTAAATCCATCACAAAATTAAGCATTTTTTTTTCTCGGGAAATTCCATCGCTAAATCCTCTACTAATATATGTTTTTATTAGCTAGAGACATTCATTCGCTAAATCCGTTGATAAAATATGAATCTTATTAGCTAGGAAAAATCCATTGCTAAATCCATAGCTAAATCAAGAATTTTATTAGAAAGGAAAAATCTATCGTTAAATCCATCACTAAATCCATCAGTAAATCAACGATTTTATTAGCAATGGAAAATCCATCGCTAAATCTGTCGCTAAATCTCAGATTTTATTAGCAAGAGAATATCTGTCACTAAATCTATCGCTAAATCTAGGATTTTATTAGCAAGAAAACATCTGTCGCTTAATCCATCGCTAAATCTAGGATTTTATTAGCAAGGGAACATCCATCACTAAATCAAGGATTTTATTAGCAAGGAAAAATCTATCTTTAAATCTATCGCTAAAGCAAGAATTTTATTAGCAAGAGATATTTATCATAAAATCTGTCGCAAAATCAAAGTTTTAATTAGCAAGAAAAATTCAATCGTTAAATTCATCGCTAAATCAATGATTTTATTAACAAGGGATATTCCGTCGCAAAATTAATCAGTAAAATCCCCGCTTTTCTAGAGCGGATATTACGAAAATTTCCGTCGATAATCCGTCACTAAATCCACTGAATTTCTTTTGCAGAATTTTCAAAAAATTTTCCCTCGCTAATCAATCGCTAATCCGTTGTTATTTATTTTTTCGTAGGGGGTGGTCAATCCCTTGCTATTCCCTAGCTAATCCCTTGTAAGTTAACTAGGGATGATCCCTAGCTAAAATTCCATAGGTAAATCGATATTTTCTTGTGATGTCATCTACATGTATATCTATTTGTATATCTATCTATCATTCTATATGTATGTCTATCTATCTATCTTTCTATCTGTCAGTCTATATATCTATTTATCAATCTGTGTATCTATCTGTCTTTTTATCTGTCTATCTAGCTATTTATCTATCTATTTATCTATCTATCTATCTATTAATCTATCTACCTATTATGTAATTATCTACCCTTATATCTGTATATCTATTTATCAATCTATCAATCTATCATTCAATCAATCAATATATCTATCTATCTATCTATGTGTCTATCTATATTTGTTTCTGTCAATCTCTTTATCTATCTATATGTCTATCTATATATCAATTAATCTATCTGTGTGTGTGTGTGTGTGTGTGTGTGTGTGTGTGTGTATATATATATATATATATATATCTATATATCTATATATCTATATATCTATATATCTATATATCTATATATCTATATATCTATCTAATAGTCGATCTATCTGTTTTTCATTTAGTTTTTCATTCTAGCTAGTAATTTATCTATTTGTCTATCTATCTATATATTTGTTTATATTTCTATATATTTGTGTGTTTATCTGTCTATCAATCAATCAATCTATCTGCTTATCTATATGTCTATATATATATCTATCTATCTATTTATCTATCTGTCTATCTTTCTATCTATATATCTATCTATGTATCCCTCAATTGATATATCTATCTATCTATCTATATATCTATATGTCTATCTTTCTATCTATTTATCTGTTTATCTATTTATCTCTCTTTCTATCTCTATCTCTTTTAATCTATCTATGAATATAAATATCACTCTCTCTATCATTTTCTCTAACAATCTCTCTACTTATCTTTATATCTATCTATCTATCTGCCTTTATATCTAGTTATCTATTTATCTATTATGAATCTATCTATATATCTATCTATTTTTAAGTCTATCTATCTTTTTATCTATCTATGTAATTATATTTTTATGTAACTATATATTTATCTATATATCTATCTATCTGCATATCTATCTATCATTCTGTCTATCTATCTATCTATTTGTCCATCGGTCTATCTATATGTCTATATTTTTTCTTTCTATCAATCTATATGTATATATTTCTTTATGTGTATCTTTCTATCTTTTAATTTCTCTATCATTCTGCCAATCTATCTATCTTTCTATCTGTCTATATATCTGTTTATCTATCTATATGTGTATCGATCTATCTATCTATTTGTCTATTTATCTATCTATCTATCTTTCTATCTATCTATATGTCTATCTATCTATCTATCTATCTATCTGTCTATCTATATGTATATCTATTTGTCTATCGATTTGTCTATCTATTATATCTATCTATCTTTTTATCAATTTGACTATTTATCTATCTATCAATTATCGATTTGTCTATTTTCATCTATCTATCAATCTATATATTAATCTATTTATCAATCTATATATCTATTTGTCTATCTATTTATCTATCTAATTTTCAATCTATCTAATTGTCTATCTATTTATTTGTCTATCTATACGACTGTCTATTTGTCTAACTGTAAGACCTTTTCTCTCTCTCTCTCTCTATCTATATATCTTTTTTTCTATCTATCTTCTATATCTAAATCTTTTTGTCAATATATATATATATATCTCTAGGAATCTATCTATCAATTAATTAATCTATCTATGTATCTATGTATCTATCAATCTTTTAATCTATCTATCCATCTATCAATATATCTATCAATTTATTTATTAATCAACCTATTAATCTAATTATTAATCTTTCTAACAATTTGTCAATCTAGGTGTTTATCTATTAATCTTTCTATTTTTTGTATATCTATCTATCTATCTATCTATATGTCTGTCTATCTATTTGCCAATCAATCTATCCATCTATCTATTTGTCGATGAGTTTTTCTATATCTCTGTCAATATGCCTATCAATCAATCAATCTATAATTCTAGTTATCAATAGGTCTATCTATTTATATTTTTATCGGTCTATCTATCTATCTATCTATTTGTCTAATTTTATTTTTTTTTCTATTATTTTATGTATCTATTTGTTTGTTTGTCTATGTGTATATCTACCTACCTACCTAATTGTCTGCATTCCTGACTACTTTCCTATATGTATATCTATTTATTTGTTTTACTATTTATTTATTTATCTATCTATCTATCTATTTATCGATCTGTATGTCTATCTATCTGTCTATCTATTTGTCTATCTATCTATCAATATATTTATTTTTCTATCAATATATTAGTCTATTTATATGTATATCTACTTGTCTATCTATTTATCTACCTACCTACCTTTCTATCTACCTTTCTATCTATCTATCTATAAATATCTATATATCTATCTATCAGGTTATTTATATGTTTATCAAAATGTCTTTCCATATATCTATATATCTATTTATTGATTTTATTATCTATCTGACTATCTATTTGTCTATCTTTATATCTATTTATATATATATATATATCTATTTATCTTTTTATCTATCTTACTACCTATCTATCAGTCTAACTAAGTGTCTATCTATTTGTATATTTGTTTATCAATTTAACTATCTATCTATCTATCAGTCTATCTATCAGTATATCTATTTGTCTATCTATATGTCTATCTATCAATCTTTCTTTTTCTCTATATATTTGTCTATCTAACTATATATCTATATGTATAAATATATATATATATATATATTAGTTTTATAATCTATTTATATATCTATCTATCTATCTAGCTGTCTTTCTATATATCTACTTATCTTTCTATATATCTATCTCTCTATCTATTTATCTAAATATCAGTATAATAATCTATTTATATATATAACTCTATTTGTCTATCTATTTTTCTATCTTTATATCTATCTATCTATATTTTTATCTATGTATTTGTTTATCTGTCAATCTACAAATCTATATGTCTATCAATTAATCTATCTATCTATCTTTCTATCTATGTATCTATCTATATATATGTCTATTAATCAATTATCTATCTATCTATCTATTTATCTATTATCTATCTATATTTCTATCTATCTATAAATTTATCTATCTGTCAATCTATTTATCTATTTTTTATGTATTTGTCTATCTATCTGTCTATCTATTTGTCTATCTTTCTTTCTATCTATGTATCAATATTATATCATATCTATCTATAAGAGTATCTATCTCTTTATCTATATATTTGACTGTCTATCTATCTATCTATCATTCTATACATCTATTGATCAATCAATCAATCAATCCATCCAACAATATGTGAATCAATCAATCTTTCAAAATATCATTCAATTAATCTATATATCTATTTATTTATCAGTTTATCTATCAATTTATAAATCAATTTATAAATCAATTTATAAATCTATTTATCTATCTACCTTTATGTTTGTTTAATTGTTAGTCTATTTATCAAATTGTGTATCTGCCTATTTGTCAGACTTTTTTTATTTTTTTGTCTGTCTATCTATCTATATGTCTGTCTATCTATCTTATTATTTATCCATCCATCTATCTATCTAACTATCTATCTATCTAATTATATGTCCATATAATTATCTATATTTCTATATACTATCAACCTATCTATTTATCTATCTATTTGTATGTTTGTTAGTCTGTCTATCTATATATCTATCTATCTTTATGTCTAACTATCTATATATGTATTTGATTATCTATATATCCATCTATCTATCTATCTATCTATTTTTCTATCTATCTATCTATTTGTCTGTCTATCTGTCTATCTATTTGTCTATCTATCAATGTATCTATATATCTATCTGTCTATCAATCTATGTATCAATATATCTATCTGTCTGTCTGTCTATATGTCTATCTTTCTATTTATCTATCTATCTATATGTGTGTCTTTCTATTTACCAATTTTTTCTTTCTATTAAATTTCTTTATTTATTTATCTATCTAAGTGTCTATCTATCTATTAATCTATTTGTCTATGTATCTATTCGTCTATCTATCGATCTATCTATCTTTCTATTAATCTATCAATCTATCTATCTATTTATGAATCTATCAATATTTCAATCTATCTCTGATTATAAGTCAATCATCTAGCTTTCTATCAATCTGTATATTAATCTAACTATCAAAATAGCTATCAATCAATCTATCAATATTTATTTTATGTTTATATCTATTTGTTTTTCTATCTATCTATCTATTTATCTATCTATCTATCTCTCTCTCTCTCTCTCTTTATCAAACTATTTATAATTTTGACTATCAACCTATTGTGTATCAATCAATCAATGTATCTATCTATCTTTCTAACTATCTATTTGTCTTATCTATCTGTTTGTTAATCAATTAATTTAACTATTTATCAATCTGTCTATTTATCTTCATACCAATTTATTTGAATAACTATATGTTTATTTCTTTGTTTGTCTATCCATCTATCAAAATGTCTAATAAACTGTCGATCTATAAGTATATCTATCTTTTTATCTTTCTATCATTTAATCAATCATCTTTCTATATTTCTATCAATCACTCTATCATTCTATCTATCAATATATCAATCAATCTTTCTATCAATCAATCAATTTGTCTGTCCATCTATCTTTTTATTTATATATATATCTATCTATCTTTCTTTTTATTTACTTTTTTTTTAAAAATTTTGTTTTATTATTATTAGAGCCCTCTCTTTTGGCGGAGGAATACCGTTTTTACAACCTACATCTACCCTTATCCCTTTTACATCCATTTCAAAACAAAACAAAAAACAAAGAACAAGTAACCATTTAAAATGATCTAAAAGCTATAGATTTGAAAATGCTGGAATTTGGGCATATGTGAGGTTCTGTACTTGAAGCTTGACACTTAATCCTCAGACCTTTTAGCTTTTCCTGAGAGAATCTACCTTCTTTTAACTTGTGAGGTTCTGAATATGGATATATGTGAGATTTCAAATCTACATCATCCCCTGAGATAAGTTTATTAAATCCTCCAGCTCTTTTAGCTTTTCCTTTTCTTCGAGCCTTACTTGGAGTGGGATTCTTTGGCGCCTACTAGGCTGTCAATTAGTGTGGAGGTATTGGCCTATCTTTATACAATCTTCCTTCGGGACCAGGAAGAGTTTTAGCCTTTCATGTCTTTACGTTCTTTTAGTAGCTTCCTTCCATGGAGTGGAAACCTTTGGCGCTTAATCAGAACTAAAAACTTGACATATAAACAGGGATAGACATTTGTTTGCTTGACTCAGAACAACTATTGAAGACTGATTTTTATAGGCAAATGAAGATAGAAATAAAGCAGTTCAAGTCAGCACAAATCCTTCGTTTTATAGGCCTTAAATTAGCCCATTGGTAGTTGTCTTTATATCTGCATAAAATTCATATGAATGGGCATAGCCGAGGCATAATTAACCTTACCACAAAGAGAAACTAAGGGGCCATTTGAGCCGGTAGATGTACCTGAAAATTAGCACATCTAAACCACAATACAACAGGGATAGACACTTATTTGCTTGACTCAGAACAACTATTGAAGACTGATTTTTACAGGCAATAAAGCTGTTCAAGTCAGCACAATTCCCTCTTTATAGGCCTTAACTTGGCCCATTGGTAGTTGTCTTTATATCTACAGAAAATTCATATGGATGGGCATAGCCGAGGCATAGTTAACCTTACCACAAGGAGAAACTAAGGAGCCATTTGAGCCAGTAGATGTACCTGAAAATTAGCACATCTAAACCACAATATAACAGGATGACAAACCTACCATACCTGTCTTGAGTGAGGATATGCAGTAGAATTAAAATGTATTCTCTATCTTACCCTACTGGGTTGTCAATTAGTGTGAAGGTATAGGCCTATCCTTATACAATCTTCCTTCAGGACCAGGAAGAAATTCAGCATTTCATACCTTTACCAAATGTTAGGAAGAGATATCCAGGTGATTTGAAACTTCTTTTGCTAGATTATCAGCTAGTGTATTCACTTCTCTGTATATAAACATCCAGCAACCATCTTTTTATCACTCTATTATTGTCTTCCTCCACCTTGCTTCTGTTTAACAAAACAAGAAGAAGAACAACATAGTCCTATTCACGCAAACCACTTCCCTGTTGCTGTTGTTGCCTACCTCCACTTACAGCTGTTGCCTACCTCCATTTACTATTTTGATGGCTCCATTTACTATTTTTATGGCTGTTTAGCTCTTGACCATTTATAAATCTTCAATACAAGTCCTAGCTGCTAGTTTCTGCCCATTCCTATTTGATGCCTTAAGCTGCTAAAAAAAACAGAAAAAAAACCACCAAAACCAATAACATAAATCCAGTATACCCACATACCTTACCCCTTTACCTCCCTTTTGCTGATTGCTTTAATTTTGGCCTTGTTGGATATCTTCCCTACAAAGATAGAAATTTCCCTACCCTGGACTCTACCCACTTAAAACTGCCATCCGTGTTAAATGATAGCTTCCTGCGGGAGGTCTATTCCAGGTTATGCTTTTTATCCTTTGCTGCTTAATTATCTTAATATTAAAGTCCCATGACTTATCTGCATACTCATATATATTCTTATTTATAACTATTATAGGCTTTATACAACTTTTTATATAACAGTGTTTATATAGCAGCGTAAAAATCAGAATGGATATTATTATATTATATTAGCAATAGTCAAGATACATATTTTAAAAAACTTATTGTTCCCGCCCAATCCATCAGAAAGTTGAGGCTTTGTTATATCTTCATAGTTTGTTTATTTATTCTAAAATAAGGAAATCTCATTTTATCTAAACATGCTATTCCCTTTAATTTATTTGGCATGAGCTTCTCATTAAATTCTGTATCTCCTCTGGTGGTACCTATTTTTGACAGATTATCCGCTAGATAATTCGCTTCTCTGTATATATGTATTATTGAGGCCTTCAGTTCATCCATAAGACCAAGAATTGCTTCTAGTTCCTCTTCATTCCTCCATAATATTTTCTTATTGATTACTGTATCAACTAGTAATTTTGAGTCTACCTGTACTTCAATGTTTTTAAAGTTAAGCTGCTTGCATATCTCTAACCCTGATTTTAATGCTCTGATTTCAGATTCTAACGCCGAAGAGGCTCTACTAGATTTGGTGAAAGCTCTCTGTACTGTCCCTGTATGATCTCTTATTACCCTGCCTCCTCCTGCTATTCCAGTGTCCCTGCTAAAACTCTCATCCGTATTCAGTGAGAGTTTACCAACCGGCGGAGCATTCCACTGTATGCATTTCGCCCTTTGCTGATTTAAAACTTTGTATGTGAGATCCCATTCTTTCTCAGGCTTCTTTTCTTGTTTCATTTCCTGAATAACTATCGGTTTTATTAGTGATATATTACATATCTCCTTTCTAATATCTTTTATAATTTCTGTTAAATTCATCCTTATATTTTCAAATTTACTTTTGTTTCGAGATTTCCATATACACCAAATAATTAGATGCGGCAGTTTTTGGTTGAGCCATTTCCTGGTGGGACTTTTCGTTTTCTCCTTTTCCCATTTTTTAACTTTATCTATTAATCCATCATCCATTTTACATATTCTTTTTTCCCCTTCCATTTCTTTCCATATTTCTACTGCAATGGGACCATTAGAAAGCAAATGATCGGTAGTTTCAACCGCTTGTAAACAGCATTCACATCTTGAAGCGATGTTTATACCTTTCTTTTGTATATTTCTATCTACCGGTATAGCATTTATTAAAGCCTTCCATGTGAAGGAGCACATTTTTTGCGGTATGTTTTCTTGTCATACCCATTTAAATAGAGTTTGAGCCGGTTTTTTCTTTCTGACCAAGTCTTTTGCCGACTTGAGGGAAAAGTTTCCTTGTGGTGTTAACATCCATTTCCAGCCGCTCCTCTTTTTTATTGAGTGTGAGTCCACTATTTCTTTTTGTTTTTCCATTGACTTCCAACTGTTCGAGACTTCTTAGTGGTCTTATTCTTGTTATCTAAATATCTTGCTCGCATATATTTTGCCCACAGACTATCACTTTCTTTAAGTCTCTACCAGCTTTTACAGTCCCAGGCAGCTACCGAGTCCTGGAGGTTCATTAGTCCTAATCCTTCTTCCTCTTTAGGATAACAGATACTTTTCCAGTCCTTCCAATGTAGTTTATTTTTTCCTTGTTTTTTACCCCATAAGAAGTTGGCCATTTCCGATTCGAGTTTTTTAATAAATTTCTTAGGGGGGTGTATCACTGATAATATGTGCGTAAGCGTGCTTTGTAATACATGTGATAGCAGTGTTATTCTTCCCCCAAAACCCAGTAACTCTTCTTTCCATCCTGCTATTTTCTTTCTTAGTTTGTCCTGAAAATAACTTAGATATTCTTCTTTCAACCTCCCCTCATATATCGGACAACCTAAATACATTAATGCCCCTTTTATTTCTGCAAATCCCGTAATCCTTTTTATTTTATCTACTAACTTTAATTTTGCATTTTTAGCAAGCATGACTGACATTTGCTTTTATTAACCATTTGACCTGTCTCTTTTTCAAAAATTTGGAGTAGATGCATAAGATTCATTAAAGACTTTATGCTAGCATTTGTAAATATTATAAGGTCATCTGCATCAACTAAACAACCTATTCTGGGTGTATTCCTTGGTTATCTGAATGACAATATTTTACCTTCGGATATTTTCTTATTCAAGTTACGTATTAGAAATTCTAGATAGATATCGAAAAGAAGAGGGGATAGCGGATCCCCTTGCCTTAAACTTTTATTTGGTTTAAGTTCCTCAATTAACTTACCATTTACCAGGACTCTTACCCAATTGCTTGATATACATCTAAATATTAGATCTATGGTTAGCTCTGAAAAGCCAAACCTCCTTAACACAAAGCAAAGGGTATCCCATTCTACTCTATCAAAGGCTTTCGATAGATCTAACTTAACCACTAAGTTTTTTATATTTAAATATTACTACAGATATTTTTTGCCCATAAAAAAACTTATATTTATTTTAGCCCTATAACCACTTTTGAAAGTTACTACCAAACTGACCCTAAGTTAATTTGAATGAAATTTTATTTTTTGCCCCTACTAAAATTTATAAGAATTAAATAATTGAGTATGATTTTTAGTATTAGCTTTTAATACTCCTTTTTTATTACAATAATAAATATAACTTTTTTAAATTATATTCTCACTTTAAATAATTTTTAGAATTTTATAAATTATAAATTATATCAAAAAATGTAAATATGTAAAAATGTAAATATGTAAATTTGTAAATATCTAAATATGAAAATATGTAAATATGTAAATATGTAAATATGTAATAATGTAAATATGTAAATATGTAAATATGTAAATATGTAAATATGTAAATATGTAAATATATGAATATGTGAATATGTGAATATATGTAAATATGTCAATATATGTAATTATGTGAATATGTGTGTGTGTGAATATATATATATATATACATATACATATCTAAATGTATAAATATATACATATATAAATACATAAATATATAAATACACAAATACATAAATACATAAATAGGTAAATATATAAAATTTGATATAAAATTTAGAAATAGATTATAAAACATAATCAAAATTTTGATATAGAATTTATTATTGTATATATTCAAACCTTACACAAGCCTATATCCTATTATGGGTGAAATACATTAAAAAACCCAATGTTTGCACTCCCCAGCCGAGAGCATGAGCACCCATCAATTGTAGTAATGATGTAGGGAAAATTCACAATTCATCATCGTTCTCCGCAATCAGCATCCATCACCATTGTCGTCATTGTCATCCTCCATCATCATCCACCATTATTGTCCATCATCTTCATCCGCCATCATCATGAAGAAGTATAAGCTTTGAGGTTGGCTTATATTTCTCGTCTTCCAACTATAAATTGTGTTGGTTTATATTTTTCATACGCTTCTTCTTCTTATCGATTGATGACGTAGACGAGTCCTTTGGAAGCTTATAAATAGGCTTCTTCTCTACCTGTCATCTATGGATTAATTATTTTATATTGATTCTATATTTTTTTATTACCTTATTCCTACATTATCACTCTTTCTAGTCGGTATTTATTTTTGATTCTAATTTGGATTATAGTGTTCGATCACATTTCAATGTTCAGTTTGATAGGCAATTAGCATGGCAGTTACACTTTCATCAATAATATAAAGTTTTTTTAGAGAGAAAGTGTCCCTCTTATTTTAGGTTCATTTTTTCTCCTTAAAAATTCTTGAAATGTTGACATGTCATGTATATAACCAGAATAAATAATATGCTATTCAATTCATAAAATATATCGGCTTTGTCAAAATGTTGTGGCATGAAAAATATCTTAATTTACCATATTCCACATAATAAAAATTAATGCAATCACATTCAATAATTTATCAACAAATTAAACACAATTGCAAGTCTCCCACAATATCCTTGAACATGTGTTCAAACATATTTTTTAGAACCTTTAGAATGGTATATCATTTATGGTTGACAAATTTTATGTGATTTGTGAAAATAAAATGGTTTGAAAACTACCATAATATACCATAATTCACATAATTTACAATAGCCATTGACATTCAATATTTGATAATGAAATTAAACCCAATTGCATATGGTGGAAGATCTTGATGTTTTTTTGTCTAGAATTATGAAAAAGACATCAGCATTCAATGTGCTCTCTAAATTAACTATTTTCTAAAAAAAATTTTTTATCAAATTTTTACTATCACTTCAAATTATATTAAATATATTGAAACACAAAAAATATTAGTCTCTATCAGCTAAAAAGAATCCTATATAAGTTCAAAGTGTTTTCAAGAAACAAATCAAACATAATGTGTTTTCTGAATTTCAATCCTACAAAATACCAATTCAAACATCATTGATCTTATTTCAATCAATAGGAAAATAAGAAGTAGATTTTTTTGTTATTTATGGATTAATAAATTATTTTTTTAAAAAAATAGGCTTTCTTTTTTAAAATTCTTGTGTTAAAACAAATTAAATAAAACCATAACTCAATTAGATAACAAATAAAATCACAATAATATTTATCAAGCTCGACATAATATATAGTTCAAGTCTATTATTGCACTCTTATATAATAAGCATTTCTTATATGTATTGAACATACAAAATACATGTTAAATATGAAGATATATAAAAATATGTCTAAATATTCCAATATATCGATGTTTTTTAAAATGTAACTAAATTTAGGTAACTATTTGATAAATGGACTTGTAATATTCAATTTTGTCTTGATTATTTGTTTAAATTTGATGGTTCATATTTGAAAAGAAATCAATTGTGTCACTGAAATAGTTATAAAAGAATTAATAAAAATGTATAACTATTTGGACAATCACACATGTAACTATAATTATAATTAAAATTTATAACAACATATATATAACTATATGTTTAACTATATATCTTTAACTATTTATTATTATTTGTATAACTATATAAAACTTTTTATAACTATATGTAACTATATTTGTAACTATGTAAACTATTTTTATAACTATAATTATAACTATATATAGCTATTTTTTAACAATATAATAATTTATAACTATAATTATAATTCTATATAACTATATTTCTAACAAAATATACTATATGTATAATAATATATAACTATATATAATTGTATTTTACGATATGTATAAATAAAAAAATGTTATATATAACTCATCTTAAGCTACATACATATGTATAACTATATGTATAATTAAATATAATTATATATAACTCTATTTATAACTAAATATACTAGAGGTATAAGAACATATAACTATAAATAATTATCTTTTCCTATATGTATAACTATAAAAATATTATACATAACTATATTTAAATATATAATTTACAACATATATTTAATATATATTTTTATATATTAGTATATACAAATGTATTTAACTATATCAATACCTATTCATAACTATATGTATAAATATATAAAATTATATGAAAAAATATATATACCTACATGTATAAATATAAGTATAACTTATGTGTAACTATATGTATAACCACATGTAACTATATTTATAATTAAATGTATAACAACATACAACATTATGTTTAATTATATGTGTATAACTATTTATAAATATTTGTATAACTATATAGAATTTTATATAATTAAATATAACTATATTTGTAACTATGTATACATATATGTCAGTCTATATATTTGTTTATAACTTTGTATACATTTATCTATAACTACTTATAACTGCTTGTATGAATAAATCTATATATAACTATATGTTTAACTATATATAACTATTTATAACTATATATACTATTTGTATAATAACATATAACTATATATATTTGTATTTTTTTATATGTACAACTATAAAAACTTCATATATAATTATATGTATAATAAATATATTTAAAACTATATAAAACTATATGTTTTACCAATTCTATTTTTATAAATAAATGGATAACAACATATAACAATATATAACTTTTTAAAACTATATTTATAACTATATATTACTATGTATAATTATATGTAACTATATTTATAACTATATGTATAACAGTGTATGATGACTATATATAACTATGTGTTTAATTATTATTACCAAAAAAATATTTTACCAAATAAATTTTATCAATAGATTGAATCCATTAATAACTATGGACATAATACCATCAAAATTTCAATATGGAGTTTCCAAGCTAATTTAATATATATTACCATATGGTATTTTTTAAATGATAAGATTAAACTATTTTGATTATCACTAGATCCAACAAATAATTATCAATGGATTAACAATAAAATTTTTGAATAGATTAAATTAAATTGATAAATTTTGTTGGGTGTTGAAGTTAGGTTATTAGAAATGGTATATATCTTGTTAAACATTAGCTAGGACTTTTCCACACAAATTGGTGCAGTCAAAATATCTATCAGACAAAATATAACCCACACACTAAATCATCTTTTATTAATTTTTTGTTAATTTTTATGCACTATATTTATTTAGTAGACTGCCATAACAAACTACATGCATTCACTATCCACACTACCTCAAAAAGCATGACACACGACATGCATATAATTGCCCACTACATTTCCACACATGCATCCACTGTGCACACTGTCACATAGCTCATATCACACAACCACCTGATTTATGCAGCATAAAGGTTAATAGTGGTGTTAAGCTATGTGGATTGTTTTGAACCTTTAGCCGGTGATGATGACAACATAAAATATATATAAATATTTGGTAGTGACAAAAATAGGTCCGATTTATTATTGATGTGGAAAATAACATTACTTTGCTGTTACATGAAGATTTTGGCCATAGTGTGGCCATTCAATGTGCGATGATGTAATTCTTGTATTCATGAACCAAATAGTGATCCATGTCGATAGTGTCCACATCAGTTGGTACAATATAGTGCTGGTATTTTGGTATGATGCTAGTATTGCTTTGGTACATTAGTATTTTGTGTGATTAAAATTGCATGAAACTTTCATTGTAAAAATTTTTGCATACAATTATCATGAATTGTGTGTTTTATCTTTATATCATTATTAGTCTTCAATTTGAGAGAAGCAAATCGGAATGCTATTTGGTCAGTCATTGGTGCGATGGTTCAAATATAGGGTTACTCCTAATGATCTAAGCTAATCCAGAAGCTTATTTGCGTAGGATTTCCACCTCACATTGGTCTTCGTCTTCGTGATGCCTTTTCCTTTTCACTCAACATGTCTTCCACTTCTTGTTGGCTTTTTGTTTTTGTTGTTTTGTTGCAACTGCCTTTTGAAGCATGGAGATTGGAACAATCATCTGCCTTAGAGGGATGACAAATCAATCTTTTTAATCATGTTATTAATTCTATTTGATTTAAATTAAACGTGTTATAATGTTGTGAATTTAAATATTATAAACTTCTTTTATAAATAAAGAATGCAATTTGTGTAGAGCACTAGAAGTTCAGTGGATCATATGCATTGATTTGGTGATGTAGTTGGCTACCATCAAGATTATGGACTTGCATGCTAGGCTCTGATTGTTTGTTTTTTAAAAGATGCAAGCTGTATGAGAGATATTTTTTAAATGATTCTGGTACTACATGCTAGGCTCTGATTGTTTATTTTTTAAAATATTCAAGCTATTGCAATTAATGCAAGCTATTTTTTTATAAGATCATGGTATTACATGCTAGGCTCTGGACTTGTAATATTCAATTTTTTTTGATTGTTTGTATAATTTTTATGGTTCATTTTTCAAAAGAAACCAATTGTGCCACTGATATTGTTGCAAAAAATTAACAAAAGTAAGTTTTTTTCCCTAGTGCAGCAAGAATGGTGCTTTTCCTTGAGCTTTGGATGCTTATTTGAATGCTTCATTTTATTGTTTTATTGTTTTCTTGTTTTCTTTTTCAATTATTGAATGGATTGCTCAAAGGATACCGCATTGATAATGGTTTCTAGATATGCGAGTTAAAGGCAACTCTATCAAGCAGTGAATAATAGATCATTACTAAATATGCACTTTCTAACATTTCAGAGGTGCCTAATGTCATTCCTCCCTTGCACTATGATTTTATGATATTTGATATATTGGTTTCTGGTGATCTCGTTGGTAATGAATCTGATGTTATGGATAGGGAGCTCCTAGTTTCTATTAATGTTTTTCTGGTCATCAATCTAACTAAGCTGTCTATTTGCTAGGGTCGCAAGGGAATCTTCCCTGGCGATAGCACAGGTATAAGCTATTTTTGATAAATTGACTTTTTTTTGTTTTTTTTTCCGAGTGATAGAAGAATCTTATTCTTCATTGTGCTCAATTTGGAATGGGTACTACTCCCATACATAAGCTTGTGTAGTATTGCTCCATGTTCCATACATTAGTCATTCTATGCTTTTCTATGTTTGAGAAATAATGAGATTGAGTTTTAATGCTTATTGTTCCAAATAATTCCATTTATAATGTTTTGAAAATAATTGAACTATATAAACTATGGTTAATTGAGTAATAATAGATATAGTATAAAAGAATTGAAGCATCCTAATAGTAAGAGTTTTCTGTAGAATATTTATACATAGTCAAATATACTTTTGTATATACCTGCATTTATATTATTGAGCAATTGCAGTTCCATAGTTGTGATTTTAAGATATAGAAGAAGAAAGAACACAAAACCAACCATGGCAGAAACAAAATTGAAAATAGAAATGAGAAATAACGTGGTTCACTAGTCGCTCAGCACAACTAGCTACATCCACCAAAAAATACTTATGCATTACAGATTAAATCAAATCAAAAGTCTTACTGTATATACAGTGCAGAAAAGGTCATGATAAATCACACATAGAGAGAAAGAGAGAGAAGATGAATAGTTCCAGATAGTGAAAATTGTAACCCAAATAAATAACATACAAAATATATTATATTAAAACATTCTCAGTTCAATTAACTAGAGGGTAGGATCATCAGATAGGTCAGGCACTACTCCAAAAATTTTGGCCCACTAACAGGTCAGCAGGAGCTCTGTTATTGTGCTACTACTACATTCTCAGCCTTTTAATTTTTTCTTTCATGCACTTAATTGAAAATATTAAAATAGAAACATTTGGTTATACAAATAGATAATCAAAAAATATTATATATACAGAATATATATTATGGTATATTTTTTTTATGTATATGTAACTATACATCTATGCTAATGTATGTATGTACACACACACACACACACACACACACACACATATATATATATATTTGTACATATATACTATAATATTATATATAAGGTATAAGTTGTATTGCATAATTTTACAGAATAGAATCTATTTTTCTGTAGAATATATGTACATATATACTATAGTATATATGTAAATATATACTACATTAGTATATATTTATCAAAACAAAACCTTTTTTATTTATTTATGTTGATTTGATTGATTGGTTTAATTTTCGTACAGATATGGTACCACAATGTTCTCCATATGAAGCTTGTAGAAGCGAAAGGATTTTTCACTATATATGATGTGGTGCGACTAGGACAGATTTGACGCAATAGAAAGATGGTGATCAGAGGATATGGGGGAGAGAAAGCAATGTAAATTTCATGAAAAGATTATAATTTATACACTATCGTTAGATATATTGATGAAGAAGAATATGTAATAAAATTTTATTATATTTTTGTTTTAACTATGTTGCATATTGTATCAAAATAATTTATTAATTGTTTTTATTTTTTTTAAATTATAAATAATGTTTTATAGGTTATGTTTTTTTCAGGTTAAAATAAAATCTTTAAAATATGTAATTAAATTTTTGGTAAAAAATAATAATTTAGTGAAAATATTTTTGGAATAAAAATAGTTAGGGATGTTTCCCTCGAAATTTAGCTAGGGACATTTCTGTATATCTAAATTTCGATAAAAATTAGTTTGGGAAAATAAATTTAGCTAGGGAATTTTCTGTCGTTAAGTTTTTGCTAGAAAATTTTTCCCTCATTAATATTTTACCACAAGCACTTTAACTTGGAAAAACTTCCATCATAAATCAATCGTTATTATATTTTAGTGACTGAGAAAACTAATTTAGCTAGGGATATTTGCCAAGCTATTTGGAATTTTTGTTATAGTGATCTATCTATTTTACCATATATTTGTAATACTAAGTGTTTATATATATTTCTATTTGTGTATGTATCTGACTATTTATATATCTATCTTAATTTTTTGGCTCTCTATTTGTCTATATTTTAGTCTATCTATCTATCTATCGATCTACTTGTCCATCTATCTATCTAAATCTTCCTAGATATCTTTCTATCTATCTATATATCTTTCTATAT
This sequence comes from Sapria himalayana, assembly GCA_029783825.1. NCBI lineage: Eukaryota > Viridiplantae > Streptophyta > Magnoliopsida > Malpighiales > Rafflesiaceae > Sapria > Sapria himalayana. Next base: position 359,560 of record JAREIK010001494.1, on the reverse strand, counting down.
ATTTGTCTATCGATATATGTGTCTATATGTTTATCTATATATCTATCTAATTATTTATTTACTTGTATATCTATTTATCTATCTATATATCTATCTATATAACTACCTATATATCTATCTATTTATCTGTCTGTCTCTCTGTCTATCTATCTAACAACCTATCTATCTATCTAATGATCTATTTATATATATATCTATCAATCTATATAACTATCTTTCTATCTTTTGTATATCTCTTTGTCTATCTATCTATAAATCTGTGTATATATCTATCTATCTATTTGTGTGTGTCTGTGTGTTTATCTATAAATCTATCTGTCTATCTATATTTCTATATATCTTTCTTTCTTTCTTTCAATCTATCTATTGATCTATCTATCTATATGTCAATTTATCATTCAATCTATCTTTATTTCTTTCTATCTATATTTTTATCTACTATCTATCTATCTAACTGTCTATCTATATGTCTATCTATCAATCAATCTATCTATATATCAGTCTAATAATTTCTTTATATATATATATATATATTTATTTATTTATTTATATATTTGTCTATCTATCTATCTTTCTATATGTCTATATATCTATATATCTATCTGTCTATCTATATGTCTGTCTACCGATCTGTCTATCTGTCTTTCTATCAATCAATCTATCAATCTATCTATCAATTTTTTATCATTCTATTTATCAATCTATCTATCTAGTAATCAATTTTCTCTTTATCTATTTATCTATCTAACTATGCGTATGTCTATCAATTTGTTTATCTATCTATCTCTCTATCAAACTATCCATCTATTTATCTTTCTATCTATCTATGTGTCTATCTATCTATCTATCTATATATCTATCTGTCTATCTATATGTATTTCTGTCAAACTATCTATTTGTCTATATGTTTGTCTGTTTGTCTATTTTTTTATCATTTTATGTGTCGATTTGTTTATTTTTTTATCTATAAATCTACATACCTGCATAATTGTCCGCATATCTGACTACTTTCCTATCTATCTATCTGTTTATTTAATTATCTATTTTATTGTATATTTGTCTATCTATCTGTCTATCTATATGTCTGTTTAATTTCTATATATATCAATTTATCTATCTATCTATCAATCTATCTATATGTCTATCTACTTGGCTATCTATCAATCGACCTATCAAACTTTCTAAGAATCTATCTATAAATATGTCTATCAATCTATCTATTTTTCTATCTATCAAACTGTCTGTCTATTTATCTACCTATCTCTCTATCTTTCTATCTATATGTCTACCTATTTGTCTATCTATCTATTTATCTATCTATTAGTCTGTCAATTTTTATATTTATTTATCTATCAATCTCATATCAAACTATCAATCTATCTATTTATATATCTATTTTTTTATCTGCCTATCTATCAACTTATCTATCTATCAATTTGTCTATCTTTTGTCAGAATGTATGATTGTCTATCATTCTATGTTTCTATTAGTTTGTTGGTTTGTTTAGCTATCTGCATACATGCGTAAGTCTACCTGCCTAATAAATTGCATGTGTCTGTCTAGCTTTCTGTGTGTCTATCTATATATCTATCTCTCTATAAGTTTATTTATTTATCGATCTGTCTAAATATTAGTTTATCTATATGTCTAATTTATTGTCTATGTATATATCTATATATCAATCTATATATCTTTCTATCTAATAGTTTATCTATCTGTCTATCTATATATCTATCTATATGTTTATATATCTATCTATCTATTTATTTATCAACTTATCTATCTATCTATCTATCTATATAACTATCTATCTATTTACCGATCTATCTATTTGTCTATCTAACCACATATCTATCTATCTTTCTTTCAGTCTATCTAGCTGTCTTTCTATATGTATATCTATCTTTCTATTTATTTACCTATCTATCTATCTATATATCTATATATGTGTCTATCTGTCTACCTATTTATCTATCTATCTATTCATCTATCTATATATCTATCAGTCTATCTATATTTCTATCAATAAATTATTCAATCAATCTATCTGTTTATAGATTTGTCTATCTATAGGTCTATTCATCAGTCTATATATATATATACATATGTATATATATATATATATACGTCCATCTATATGACTATTTTTATACCTATCTATCTATCTAGCTATATAACAATCTAATAATACATTTATATATTTATTTATCTATCAGTTTATCGTCTATCTAAATGTCTATCTATCTATCTATTAGTCAGTCTATCTATTTATCTATTAATCAATATATAAATCTATCTATTTATATATCTATCAATATGTATATCAATTAATCTATCAATTTGTATATCATTCTATTTATCAACCTATGCATCTATCAATCAATCTTTCTTTTTCTCTATTTGTCTATCTATCTATCAGTTTATCTATCTATCAATTTTTTTATCTATATGTCTATCAATCACTCTATGAAATTATCTATATATCTATCTATCTATTTATCTGTCTATTTATCTATCTGTCTATCTATCTATCTATCTATATATCTGTCTGTCTATATATCTATTTGTCTATATGTTTGTCTATTTGTCTATTTGTCTATTTGTCTATTTGTCTATTTGTCTATTTTTCTATCATTTTATATGTATATTTATTTATTTGTTTATCTCTATGTCTACCTACCAACCTGATTGTCTCTCTGGCTGGATAATTGCTAGTCTGTATATCTTTATATCATTCTATCTATTTTACTATCTATTTGTCTTTTTATCTGTTTGTCTATCTGTATAACTATCTATTTGTCTATATTTCTATCAGTCTATCTATATATCTATATAACTAGCTATCTATTTATCTATCTATCTATCTATCTATTAGTCTATCTATTGATCTATTTATCTATCTATCTACATGTCTATATGTGTGTGTGTGTGTGTGTATCTATCTTTCTTTCTTTATATCAATATCTCGATCTATATATCTAACTATTTGTCTATTGATTTATCTATCTACCTATCTATATATTTATCTATCAATCTATTTATTTAACTATCTAATTTTTTTCCTATCTACTTGTCTATCTAATTATCTCTCTATTTTTCTATCTACCTTCTATCTATCTATCTATCTAAATGTATATCAATCTATATATCTATATGTCGATCTATAAATCTATCTATCTGTCTAATAATTTGTTGAATTATCTATCTATCTATTTGTCTATATGTCTATCTATTTATCAAATAATCTAACTATCTATCTATCAATTTGTTAATCACTCTATCTATCAATCTTTCTTTCAATCCATCTATATATTTGTCTATCAATCTGTCTATCAATCTATCTATCAATCTGTCTATTTATCTATCCATGTATTTGTCTTTCTATATGTCTATTTATTTATCTATCTATTTATTTATTTGTCTATTTATCTTTCTAGCTATTTTTCTATCTCTCTACAAATATATATCTCTATATATCTATATATCTTTTTTTCAATATAATAGTCTATCTATTTTTCTATCTATCTATCTATTTTTTATTTAAATGGCTATGTATCTATCTATCTATGTATCTATGTGTCTATTTATCATTTTGTCAATATGTCTATCATTATGTCTATCTATCTATCTATCTATCTATATTTCTATGTATCTATCTAATTATATTATTATTTATTTATCTATCTATAGATTTGCCTATCTATATGTCTATCTATCTATATATCTATTTATCTATCTATCTATCTATCTATCTGTGTGTGTGTGTGTTAATTATATATCTTTCTATCTATCTGTCAATTTATTTATCTATATATCTGTGTGTTTGTCTATATATTCGTCTATCCATCTTTCTATCTATTTGCCTATCTTTTTGTATATCTTTCTATCTTTTAATCTATCTTTTAATCTATCTATTAATCAATATATCTTTATGTCTATCAATCTATCTATAAATCCGTCTATCAATCTATATATCAAATTATATATAAATCTATTTCTCTATCTACCAATCAATCTATCAATTTGTCTATCTATCTATGTTTCTTTTTGTATGTTTATCAGTTTATCTATCTATTTGTCTATCTATTTATCTATTTGTTTTCTGTCTATCTATCTATCTATTAATTTATCTATTAATAAATCAATCATTTTGTGTCTTAATCTATGTGTGTATGTGTGTGTGTATCTGTCTATTTATCTTTTTTTTAATCAATCTATCAATCATTTTATCATCTCTATATTTTTCTATCTGCCTATCTGTCTGTCTGTATGTTTATCTATTTATCTATCTTTGTATCTATATATTTATTTATCTATTTATCGATCTATTTGTCTATATTTTAGTCTTTCTATCTATCTTTTTGTCTATATATCAATTTATCTATGAATCAATCTATATCTAT
>JAREIK010001494.1:264171-352157 GCA_029783825.1 Sapria himalayana | reverse complement strand
AGACGGCATTAATAGATAAATCGATAGATTGATTCTCACACACTTAATTAAAAAGCTCAAATAGCTCGGTAAATTTTCCAAGCTATATGGGATTTTTCTATCTTTAAAATATAATAACGATGGACTAACAATAGAAATTATCTCAAGCTAAAGTAATCGTCACAAAATATAAATTAGAAAAAAAAATTCTCTAGCAAATTTTTTAATGATTAAAATTTTCTAGCTAATTATTTTTTTTTCTTGCTAATTTTAATCATAATTAAGAATATTAATTAATAATTTTCAACTAAATTTGTTCACAAAATCTTCTAACTAAATTAGTTAGGGAAAAGTCCATAACTATTTTCATTCCTATGCTTTTTCCACAATTTTGTTTTTTACAAAAAATGTGATTACGTATTTTTAAATTTTTATACAAAATTTAATAAAAATATATACTATAAATCATTTTTTATAATTAACAAATCCAAAAAATAGATGAAAAATAATTATGATACAAAAGCTACATGGTTAAAACTAAAACATAAAATTGATATATAATCATTTAAAACTTAATCATCATCTTCATCATTAGTTTGTGCATTTGTGCAAGACTCTCCTTCATGGATACTCTACTAGAATTCAGTGTGCTATTAATCTCATCAAGGCTACTAACTGTGACTCCATATAAGTTATCTGATATTTGCATTGCATTTCTTCTTTTCTTTTCAACTCATCATTCACTTCTTCATTTTCTGCTTATAGACAATTCAAACTTAAATGATAAAAGGATAACAACTTATTAATAAGCAAAAAATTATAGACCATGATCATCACTTATATAGCATTACCATTATGCATAAGGTATACTAATTGAAAGAATTATGGAATTTTCAGTACATATAAAGCATTTACTCATCATTCTACAAAATTTCATCCATAAAACAAATATTGAATAGCCAACAGATTATTTTACAATATGGAAGAAATAAAATAATTACCTAGTAGCTGTTGGAATCATCATATAGAGAGAATCTAGTAATAGATTGCTGACCACTACTGGAGCCATATGAAACATCTTAAGAATGAAGCCTATATTTAATTTTTTAATGCATCAGCTTCAGAATTGGCCCATACATAATCTAGATGAAGAAATCATCATTAATCAGATGAAAATCTTTTAGTTTATTGAACTTCCATGGTACTATAATCGAACATCATATTTAAAACTCATGATGCATTTTGGTTTTGAACAATAAGGATCATAAAACACATAAAGAAATCCAATGTACATAAAATATATAGCTCATGAAATATTTTGGCTTCTAGTCCGAAAATGTTTCCCATTACTAATTCCATCAACTAGGTATATCTTTTGAATTCACCTGCAACGTAGGTGGATTCTTTGTTTCTATCCTCAATTCCTTCCAAAGAAGTGATTGATGCTGATGCGAAGGATGGCTGATCGATGTCTAAGTTGAGATATAGATAAATTGAAAACATCAAATAGATTCTTGGGATGCTATAGCATGAGCAATATGATAGTGTCAAAGCATTGAGATAAGGTCATCTAATGATAATGGCAAATCAGGATCATGATGGCTCGCACATTAAAGGTTTAGTGATCAATTTCATTCATTGTTTATGGTTGTCTTTACTTAGTTTAATGATTCTTATTTGAGTTTATCACCCTAATCATGAAGGCAATGCTTACAAGTGGAAAGTTGTACCTTTCTAAACCATGCATGAGTACAAGTCATGGATAGAAAGCTTGGGAGGTCATACAAAGGGTTGAATGATAAAGTACTACAAGCTAGTAACAAGCATAAATAGTGAGGGGAGGGGGAGGGGAGTATTTCAAGCAGCTATAGAAACACAAGAAGGCTTTTGTATGGATAGATGAACATGATAGGGATGTGAAAGAGCTTGCCTTCAAAAAGAAAAACATGGTTTCAACACTTTGAGTCGGGAAAATACCTTGATCATAAGGGGTAGTTTATAAGATACAGAGACTTCATCAACAAGGAGCTTTTTCTATTTTTCATGCCCGATCTTCAAATATCCATCCCCTCCATGGTCGATTGCCTAAAGTTAGTCCAAAGAAAGATCATTTTTATCTGTTTCAAGAATAACATAATCAAAGAAGAAAAACTAGTCTAGTTGTGAGGCACGGTGATGAAGATCACTGTTTATCACAATGGTGAACAGAGCCTGTACAGTACCATCATGGGTATGGCACAAAATTTTGTTGGCAGCAACAATATTAATGTTCTTTCTTCAAAAGGATTGTTTGGCAGCAAGAGCATGGGAGGTAAAGATCATGCAAGCCCAAGATATATATCAACCCACTTGTCTCCCATCACAAGATTATTGTTCCCAAAAGTTGATGACAATATTCTTGATTACTTCAGTGAAGATGGGACCTTGGTTGAACCTGCAAGGCACGAATAATTCAGATGGAATAAAAAAAATTAAAACCAAGCCAAGGGTGTCATTGGTTCTTGGGCTTTGAAAGCACCCAAGAGAAAGAATAGTACAGGGAGCAAAAAAAGGAGATGCAGGAGGTGGATAATAGAAGTGGCAAAAGAGGAATGAGATTTCGAACAAAGCAACAAAGGTAGCTCTGGTCAGAATGAGATTTCAAAGAACAAAGGCATATGAATAGAAATTTAATTTTTAAGTTAATGAGCCCATGGCCTGTAGATAGGTTATCATTAGGCAACTCAGAAAAAGGAATTGATTTATTCTTTAAAGCCTTCCTTACAACATATGGACCCACAAGAATACATACATCCTACACAATGTTGTGGGGAGAACACCATCAATTTCTACACAAATAACACACCAAAATAAAAAAATATATAATTAAAAAGCACATAGCTTCATTGCACTAATGAGCTAAGCAATTCCTCCACAAGTTGATGGAGTGGTCATTGATGTTCCATTCATCAGCATGCACTTTTTGAGAGTCCATGTAGGCACTGGAGTCACAGCACCACCATGAGCACTTACGCTGATCCCAACACCACCATCAACTATTGGCCCTCTACTCAACTAGCACACTTCTTTAATTGTTATTAGCTATAGCAAATACTTCATTAACATGATCAACAAAACAACCATAATCTAGAAGTAAAGTGGGCTCGCCAAATCTCATATTGATGAGATCACATTTATGCTACATAAAAGCAAGTGTTTTCACCATGTGAATATCATTATCTAGAGTAAATATGAATGACTAATAAAAGTTAATCAACCTCCACTACAGCTATTAGGTCCCGTGTCAAGCTGGTTCCTATTTCCATTGACCTCAAGCATGAGTCTCCAATCTTGCATGATACTATTCGTGCCCCAGGTACAACTCCATTGAGCAAATACTCCTTATATTGAAGAGAGAGATGAATATTTAAAATCACCATGAAGAAATAATCTAACAGTAGCAGACAAGTGTGATATATGTGGGTGAAATGTAGTAGCAATAGTAGCAACATGTGTACCATGAGCAGAGGAATTAGTTATGAATCTCAAAGTATTTCCTTCATCATAAATATTAAGAGCAAATGTACAAACATCTCGCTTGCTAAATATTCCAAATTTGCTTTCCTCCTTAAAAGTGTAATTCACATCGCATCACAATACAACCCATTGATGTCCATCTATAGGAAAACTAGGCACAAATAATCAAGAAACAAAGAACATACATATCTAATTGCTATATATGTTTAACGGATCTCAATAAAAAGCCTTAAAAAAGCAATGAATTTTAAGATATCTGATGCAAAACTTCAAATAAAGCAAAACTAGAAAAAATGCTAATTTATTAATATTGTCTTTCATACTGTTAGGGTTTATATTTTTTAAATTTTCTTATTACACATTTATGATTATGAGTTTTTTATGAGTTTACTTTTTAACATGAAATCAAAGGAAGTGGATTGAGTGTGAAATAAAGTGTGACACATCATGTGGCTGTCTAGCATGTGATAATAGGGCGACACATCATGTGGTAGTCTAGCCTGCAATAATGGGTGACACCTCATGTGGTAGTTAGGGTGACACATCATATGTTAGTTTAGTGTGAAATAATACGGTGACACATCATGTGGTAGTCTGGCATGCACCACATGGAAGTCATCCATGTGTCGGTGGCAGTCTAGAATGTACCACATGTGTGTGTGCTGCAGTCTCAATGTGTATGTAGTGTGACACAAATCAGGTGGCAGTTTGGCATGTGCCTTGTGATAATGTGCACAGTGGATGCGTGTGTGGAATGGTAGTGGTCACTTATATGCATGTAGTGTGTTATGTTTGTGTGCAAAATAAATATATAATTTATCAACTACTTCTAAACTTGTTAAATCACATTATAATCACTCATCTCAAATATATATAAATAAATCAATAAGTATAGATGATCATGGATAATATTAAATAGTTGAAAAAATGGGTATATCCAGCAAAATCATGAAGCTTCTTGATAATAGTTTTGGAAGATAACTTTGATTGTTTGATATTATGCAAAACAAGACTTCATAATTAGAAAATTGAGATTGTGTTTAATAAGAACTTTTTGAAAGTTGTAAAACATTTATTTTTGGGGTACAAGAGCATAAAGATCACAGTTCACCCCATAAGACCATCCATTAATTAGATGATCAATATCAAAGAACTCAATGGCATCAGTAACATCAAATAACTCATAAGAGGCATCATTAAGAGAGACTAAGTTGGTAAATCCAAGAGTTGAATTTTCTGCCTCACCATCATCACTACTTCTTGGATCTTCAACTTTCATAGCATTAATTTCAGTTTCAGGCAAGAAGACATGTCTTTGCATATTTCCAAATGCAAATTCAGAATGATTCTTCCCTGACTTTGCCCGAAACAACTCTCTCAATGTTGAAAATGGTAGTATTTAGTCAAAAAAGCAATGTGTAAGTGCAGAGAAATGAGTCATTTTTGCTACCTGCAACCCTTTCAAGCATACAAATAGTTATGGAGCATGTTGATGATGGAAGGAGATTTAATGCTTCTTCATGTCCCATGTCATTTAAGTTTAATGATTTTGCTAAAACTTAAATCTGATGATTTGATGATGCAAATTTTAGTTTCATGATGGAAGATGGTAGTATTTAATGCTTCTTCATGATGGAAGGAGATACAAATAGCTCCCAAAATCTCTAAATTAAAATTTCAATGAGTCCCATGTCATTTAAGTTTGATACATTCTAATACATTAATAGAATCTATAACAACAGGAAAAGCATGATTAGAAAAATGGTAGCTTGTACAAGCTCTTATAATGCTTCTTCATGCCTAGTTACTCTTTAGGTTGTGTTTGATTGGATAGAATTGGAGGGGGATATGATTTGATGATATTATAACAAAGTATGAATAATAATCTCATTTTGGATTTACAAATATTATGAATTACAATGCAATATACTTAGATATAGAGATTTAAAACACTTATTTTACACATTTATCAGACAATCTCTATAAATGAGAGATTTCCTAATAGTTTATAGTAATTTATAAGTAACTACTAATATATTTTCAAATCCAATTTTAAAATTCTTGTGGAATTCAAATAATAGATGGATATGTTCTTCCATTTGGTCTTCAATTTTATGACTTATTCAAATGTTAAAATAAATATATTTTACTATCTAATAAGATATCACATCTTTATGTGATAACAAAAATCTGTCCAAATTCTAAGATTAGTAATTCTCGAATTCAAGATTTATTATGATTGATCTCTTCAATCTTTTGAGGTAAGATTGTCAAGATAATATACTGATACAATTTGTTTTCTTATCTAGCCTTCATATTTTAAAGGCTTCCACATATTATGATAAGATAAGATAGATATGGAGATCACATTCATACCTAAGTACACAAGGATCTCTCTTTAACAAGATATACAAAGAAAGATAAATATCTCAACAATTTTACATGATAACTTTGAAGAGACTGTGTTTGAAGAGACTATGTAATACAAAAAATTCTCGAATGATCAATCATCTTAATATATTATTCTTTCATAAACAAATTTAACTTCAAAGTTATTATGAAAACCATTATTAGTATTTATATAATTACACAAGACATTTGTAAAAGAGAATTATTAGTATGCAATCCTTCATCCTTCTAATCGTACCACCCAAAGATTCGTAAATGTTAGTTTAAGCTAACACCCAATGTAGAGTCAATAATCTTTATATCATATTTCATTAGCATTTTTTTTGTGAATTAAGGTGAAAGTAAAACTTTAGGTTGAGATTGCTCTAAACAAACAACATTTAGAGCTAAGGTTACAAAAAAGGGTATCCTACATTACTTTTAAGGCATGCTCTAATGTAGCAATTTTGTGGAGTACATTTCTTGTGAATCACCGAATGATATAGAATAACTACCAAGATAACCAAAATAGAGATATCAAATTCACAAAATAAATGTTAAAATTTTTTATAAAAACAAATTTCATTTATACATTACTATACCATAAGTTCCAACTTCTTCCCTTCGAAAATATCACCGCATCAATTGATCTCTTGGTTTCATACCCCTACAAGTGGAGGGTCTAGTTAATTAACTAATGCAAATCACACATTATACAAATTAAACTTGAGATTAATAAAACCCATAAACATATACACATAATACATTATGGCTTGAGTTATAGCTAAAATAACAAATTAAATGCAAACTAAAAGCCCACTTAGCAAAGAAATAAAAGTAAACCAAATGGATAATTAACATATTTAGTGAATGTTTGGTAAATAACTTGAATTAATAAATAAAAAAAATATTTTTATTTATTATCATTATAACTTATGAGTGTAAATATATTAAGTAAATAACTCTATAAATTTTATGGTGATACTATCAAGCGAGATTCTGTTGGTAGATATATAGCTTGCTTTTTTAAACTCCACAACTCATCAGTAACAATTGTTCATCTAACCAAGGAAGCCATTCATTGTACAACTCCTTGTGAATAAAATCAGTATGCCTATCAAGCTCCTCCACCATGCCACCTAGGTAGAAACAGAAGTCCCATCTACTAGAAGAATACAGATCAATTTTCTATCAAGAAGTTAAGAAAATTTTAGGAAGACGAGAAATTATATAGTAGAACCTTGCTCATATCTCAAAGAAAACAAAGACATGAGAGTTTGGAAAATGACTTCGCAAGTCCCATCAACAACACCAATAAATATTATAGCAAGATGATCATCCCAACACTGAAGATAAATTTTCTCACTTTGAAAGATGAAGCAAACAAACTACAAATCACAGTTCTCGGAACTTAAAGTGACTTCCCATGACTGCACCAATCCTTTGCTTCCTTCTAAAGTCGCAACCCTGTAATGTTTGGTGCTAATACTAAGCATAAATTAAACTCACAACCACATTTAAAACATGCTAAGGAGTTGGAAAAAGGATAGATATTACCTTTCTGACAACCAAATTTTTTCTAAGGAGAGGATGCAATCACATTATATGTGATTTCATCTGCATGAAATCTCATGAAACATTATATATATTTTATTGCTAATAGTCTTTGAAACATGTAATCTGGGAGGATAAAAGCACCGGGCAATGACGAAGAAGAAACTCTACGTGTCAAAGAAGAGTACAAATATAGAGAAATGTTGTTAGTAAGATACCTTAAGGGGAGCCATTTCCGGTAAGAAATGGGTGCAAAATCTTTTGCTAGATTTGGCCACTCCTTTAATACAACACTCAGCAGAGAATGAATATATCTAGATGCATCTTCTGAACTATTAGCTCCCAACTACATAGAATGATTATAGTTATAGTTATAAGGATAAAGAAGATCTGTATAGCATAAAAATGATACATACCTTAAGCTGATCATGGTGATTTAGAGTACTGTATAGTGTGAAAATAAAGAATACATATAAATAGAAAATGATGATGAGAATCAGGAAATAGGAAAAAACAATCAAAGAGTTTGGAGAGAGATAAATCATTACTCACATGCACTTACTTTTCTATTAACAGTTACTTTGCAATTATCAATGATATTGATGCATGAGTCTATTATTATGCTTCTAACTAGTTCCTGAAATTAAGCTTCGATTAGCCATGTTGACGAATAAGAAAATGCAACCAAAACCATGAAGCCATGAATCCGAGAAGAAGATAACTAATTTCTAGTAATATTCATAATGTCTGCCAAACTATAATGAAGATTTAAGCATTTAACAAGCATAATTACTACATTTTTCGAAACTGGTATTGATTTGAAACACTTGAGATTATTCTCTTTGTAAAGATAAGAAAAATTGTTGTGCTTGAATGCCTTGCCCTAGCATTTTTACACTACAAGAAAAATCTCATATAGCTAGGGACAATTACCTAGCTAAATGAGCATTTTCCGTTGCTAAACGGGATATAGCGATGGATTACCAATGGATCGGTTCGCTATCTAAAGTGCTCATTACTAAAGTTTAGTAAGGAAAAATGTCCCTAGCTAAAAAGTTAGTGATGGAAAAATCTCTTTCTAAAAAAGACAAATTCCCTAGCTAAATTAGCAAGCTAAATGAGATTTTCTATCGTTAAACTAAATAACGATGGAAGATTCCCAAGCTAAATTTTAGTCGGTAAATTTTAGTGACGGAAATAGTCTCTAGCTAAATAAATTTAGCGATGGAAAACTACGTTGCTAAATTTAATATTTTCCTAGCTAAATTAGCTGGGGAAAATTCCCTAGCTAAATTAGCATGGGATTTTTCTTTTGCTAATTTAGTAATGGATTATTTCTCTAGCTATTTTAATTTCAAAACTATTTTCAGAATTTAATTTATTTTAAAATTTTTTAATTAAATAATTTTATATTTTTATATCAAATTGAATAAAAAATGAAACTATAAATAATTTATAATAAACAAAAAATAAAATCATTTAATAACTTATTCTAATTCAATATTTTACATAATTGAAACAAAAAAATAATAAAATTTTATTACATCTTATTCATCAATGTATCTACCGACAGTGCATAAAGTATAATATATCCATTCATTAATGTTACTTTCTCTCCCGCTGCTCCTTCGATCATTAATTTTCTACCACGACAAAGCTATCCGAGTCACGACACATAATATCTAGTGAAAAATCTCATCACTTATACAAGCTTTGTATGAGGAACAATGCAATATCATATCTATAAGAAATTTAAACCACTCAGTCAAATTAAAATAAAAAAAAGTTATGTTTTGATAAATATATAAACTTGGAGTATATATGTAAATATATTCTAGCTTTTCACTCGGACATATATTACTGTAGTATATGTACATAAAAACTATAGTATTATGTGTACATATAAATTGAGTACAAATATACTCCGTATATATGTACATAAAATACTACAATATTATATGTACGTATATACTAACATTATTCATATGTATATATCGCATTTGGTGATCTTTTTGCTGCTCCCACTTTCGCTGCTGTTGCCACTATCGATGTCGCTGCCAATACCACTGTTGCTGTCACCGCTGCTGCTGATGCCACCGATGCCACAGCCACTGCTGCTGCCACTGCTCATCGTTGTAGTGGCTACCGCTGCCCCTGCAGCCTGTGCTACTACTACAAGCTGAAGTTTCCATAGCTGTCATTGTCGCCGCTGTTGCCGTTGCTACCACCACTGCCACTACTACTGCTACTGCCTCTACTTCTGGTGTTGTCGCTGCTTCCGGTGCAGCCACTACTACCACCACTGCCATAGCTGCTTCCAGTGCAGCCCATGCTGCTGTTGTTGCCGCCACTGCCACTGCTTCCGATGCCGTCGCCGCTTCTGCTACTACTGCTACTGATAATAGGTTTTTACATACATATAATAGGCTAAAACACTACCCAAAAAATTTGAAGACACACAAGCATATTCACACACACACATATATATATAGTTATTATATACATGAACAAACACAAATTAAAGTTGATTATCATACAGCTTAAATTAAATTTTAATTAAATAATTTAATATTTTTATATTAATTTTAATATAAAAAGAAACTATAAATAAAAATTTTAAATTAAACAAAAAAAAATTCATTTAATAACTTATTCTAATACAATATTTTAAATAACTAAAACAAAAAAATAACAAATATTATATTACATCTTATTAATCAATGTATCTACTGACTGTGCATAAAGTATAATCTATCAATGCATTGAGGATGCTTTCTCTCTCTCTCCTCCTCCGATCACCAACTTTCTGCTGTGAAAAAGCTATCCGAGTCATAGTGCTTCATATCTGTTGAAAATTTCCTTCACTTATACTAGCTTTGTATAGGAAATAAAATAATACCACATTTGTAAGAAATTTAAATTACTAAATCAAATCAAAATAAATTTAAAAAAAACTATGTTTTGATAAATATATATTACTAAAGTAAAAATGTACATATATACTAGCATTTCACTCGTACATATATTACTATAGTATTTGTACATATAAATTACAATATTATGCATACAAATATACCTAGAACATATATACTCAGTATATATGTACATAAAATAATATAGAATTATATGTACGTATATACTGACTATATACGTATGTATAGACGACATTTGTTGCCGTCATGCTGCTCCCGCTATCGATGCTACTTTTTTTGCTGCTGGCACTACCACTACGGGTACTACCGGTGTTGCCACTACTGCTGGTGCTACCATCATTGCCGCCGCTACTACTGCTGCCATCGTTGCCACTACTACTACTACAGTCACTATAGCTGCTACTGTTGATGATGCTGCCACTGGCACTAATGCTGCCACTACGGCCGCTGCTGCCTCTGCTACACCCATGTCTATTGCTGCCTCAGCTATCGCGACTGCTACAGCTATCACGACTGCTACTGCTATCACCACCATTCCCGCTGCTGCCGCCACTGCCGCTGTCGCCACTGTCACTTCTACAGTTGCTACTGCCACTACCATCACTGGAGTTGTTGCCGTGGCTACCACTCCTACTGCTGCTAATAATATGCTTTTACATACCTATAATAGGCTAAAACTCTACCAAAAAAATTTAGAGAATCACAACCATATTCACAGATATATAAAAATAGTTATTATAGACAAGAACAAACACAAATTAAAGTTGATTGTCATACAGTTTCAACAAAAAATTAATTAAATAATTTTATTTTTTAAAATTAAATTTAATAAAAACAGAAACCACAAATAAAAATTTTAAATTAAACAAAAAAAATTCATTTGATGACTTATTCTAATATAAATTTTTAAATAACTAAAACAAATAAATAACAAAGTTATATTATATCTTATTAATCAATGTATCTACCGACAGTGCATAAAGTATAATATATTCATGCATTGATGTTGCTTTAGCTCCCTTAGCTCCTCCAATCACCAACTCTTTGTTGTGAAAAAGAGGTCCAGGTAACTATGCATCATGTTTGTTTAAATATCTTTTTACTTATACGAGCTTGGTATGGGAAACAATGTTGTACCATATATGTATGAAATTTAAATCACCCAATCAAATCAAAATAAATAAAAAAACTATGTTTTTATAAATATATATTGCTGTAGTAAATAAGTACATATATACAAGCATTTCACTCGCACATATATTACTGTAGTATATTTACATATATCTATAGTATTATGCATACATATATACTGAGTACATATATATACTTAGTATATATGTACATAAAATACTATATTATTATATGTACGTATATACTGACTATATGTGTATGTATATACTGCATTTGTTGCCATTGATACTACTCCCGCTGTCACTAGCACTTGTGCTATTGTTATAGCTACTGCTGCCACTGCCAGTGCCACTTTCTCTGCCACCACTGCCATCGCTGCCATCACTGTCATTGCTGCCACTGCTGTCGCTGCTGAAAATAGGCTTTTAATTTACCTATAATAGGCTAAAACTCTACTTAAAAAACTAGGAGACACAAAAACATATTCACAGATATCTAAAAATAATTATTATAGACATGAACAAACACAAATTAAGTTGATTGTCATACAGCTTCAAAAAATATATAAAAGATGTCCAGCAATTATATTTAGAGATAAAGAGAGTGCAAAAATAAAATGTTTTAAGAATAATAAAGATAAGATAAGCTAGTCCTCTTTTTGATAAAGATAAAATCAGTAAATATTAGACCCAAGCATTAGAATGACCGTGATAATGTATGAATGCTTTAAATCAAGATTTTTACTTTTGTCTCCCATAATATGTCATGCAAAGATTCATAATAGGTTAATTAGAAAAGTAAAGAACAAAACCAGAATAACAAAAATTGAAACCTGCAAAAAAAATATCATACTTATTTGTTGCACATAAAAAAAAATAAATAACAGTTCAGAAATAATTTTCATACTCCATCATCCTTATAATTTGTAGGGAATGCTAGCCTCTCATGTGAGGATTCACAACTAGATCTTGGAATGCTATATGCTCTGCCAATTTTTCTAACTGTGACTCCATATAGGATATCTGCTGTTGCATTACATTCTTAATTTCCTTCATCTCATGGTTCATTTATTTAATTTCTTACATTTCTTCAATCAAATTAGTATACTGCTCATCCATCTGTTCTTTAATTTCATATATTTCTTCCTTCAAATTAGATATTTGCTCATCCTTCTTTTTCATTTTGGTGTCCATAACTATAATATGATTATTTGTTTCCAGTGCTTGTTGTACGACCGACTCATCCATCATTGCTGAGACAGAAGAATTAGAAGCACGACTTCTACAACAAGATGTCATCCCTTAGAGCCAATTTCATACACTCACTACTTCTTTCGACCTCTTCCATGACCATATCCTTTAGGCGCCATCTGTTGTGCAAAATAAAACATAGAAAAAATATTAGAGATATGATGAACAAGCATACATTTTCGAATAAAACACACCGATAGATTTCAACAAATTATAAAAAGTCTTTGATAGTTTAAATTATAAAAATATTATAACAATTTAATTATCGGCATCACTGTCATCCTCCAATGGATCTTCTAATATTTTGTCTGATTCTGATAGAAGTTTGAACTCATCTTCAGATAGAAATTGATAATCTTCACTTTCTATTATTCAATTTCTATCTTGATTACATATCAAGTAATAATATTTCAGGTAATAATAAAATCAGGTATTAATTCACAATATTTCTGAAATTTGTTCGATGTAAATTCTCCTCCACGATCTGATCTCATGGATTTGATTAAAAACCCACTTTCCTTCTCAACAAGGGCTTTGAACTTCTTGAATTTTCCAAATACATCTGATTTTTCTTTTAAGAAATAAACCCAAGTTTTTCTTGAATAATCATCTATAAAGAGAAGAAAATAGTTGCTCTTACCAAGTGAGCTTGGCTTTATTGGACCACACACATTTGTATGTATAAGTTCTAGTTGCTTTCGAGCTCTTGAGCTTGACTCCTTTGGAAAGCACTTCTTGAATTGCTTTCCAAGTAGACATACTTCACATATTTGATCAGGATGACTAATTACTGGTAGTCCTTTCACCATTTGCTTTTTAGAGATTAATTTCAATCCTCTGAAGTTGAGATGTCCTAACCAAAGATGCCAAAGCCAGGTTGTGTCTTTGTAACATGTCTTGAGACACTTTGCAATATCACATTGAATGCCAAGCATAAACATTCGATTTTTTGACATTGGCACTTTAGCAATTAAATTATTTTTCTTATCTCTTATAGAAAGATTATTATCTTTTAGATGGATATCATAATCTTTCTCTAAGAGCTGTCCTAGACTCAAAATATTACTTTTCATGTTTGGTACATAATAAACATTGGAAATGAATTGATGATTTCCATTTTTTAATCGGATGAAAATGTTACCTCTACCTTTTACTGCTATTTTTGATTCATTTCCAAAAACCACATTCCCACTTACTGATTCATCAAGTTCTACGAACATGCTTCTTTTCCCACACATATGATTGCTTGCACCAGAATTAAGGTACCATGAGTTATCTTCACTTTTTGCAATTCCCTTATAAGCCAGCAGTAAGGTTTCACTATCTTGACTTTTTTCTTCCACATAATTGACTTTTTCTTCCACTTTTTTATTATTTGGAGCTCTACATTCTGAGGAATAATGCTCAAACCTATTAATACCTCCACAATATTTCTGAAATTTCTATCAGAATCAGAAGAAATATTCTGAGGCATAATGCTCAAACATTAATTTGTATATATATCTTCAATTTCTATTATTACCTGCCTATCTTTCTATCTATTTGTCAATCTATCTATTTATCTATATATCAGTATATACAAATATATATCTTTCTATCTATCTATTTATCTATCTATAAATCTATTTATCTTTCTATATATGTATTTATCTATATATCTACCTTCTATCTATATGGGCATCTATATTTTTATCTATTTATCTGTATATCTATCTATCAAGTTATCTCTCTATCTATCTTCATATCTTTCTATCTATCTATCTATCTATGTATCTATCTATCTATCTATTTGTTTATCAATATTTTTATCAATCTATCTATCAATCACATTATCAATATGTCTATCAATCCCTCTATCAATCTGTCTATCAATTTGTCTATCTATATATCTATATATCTATTTGTCTATTTTTTTGTTTACTATCTATCTATTGTCTATCTATTCATCTATCTATACATTTAATTATCTATCTATCTATACTTAAATCTATATGTTTATCTATCTATCTATTTGTCTTTATGTATGACTATTTATCGATTGATCTATATATGTTTCTATCTATCTATATAACTATATGTATATGCATTATCTATATGTCTATGTATCTACCTATCTATCTATCATACTAACTATTTGTTGATCTATCTATATTACTTTATTTCTTTTTATTTTTTATTTACGTGTCTATCTATCTATCTATCTATGTATCTATTTGTCTATTTGTTTATCTATCTATTTAACTAATTATTTTTATATATATATATATATATATATATATATATATATATATATCTAATTATCTACCCATCAATCTGTCTATAAATCTATCTATTTATATGTTTATTTTTCTATCTAACTTACTAACTATCTATCTATCTATATGTTTACTTAACTATCTTTATATCTATCTATCTATTGATCTATCTGTCAATCTATCTATTTATATATCAATCTAAATATCTATCCATAGATCTCTCAATTAACATATTTATCTAAATGTCTATCTATCTTTCTATCTATTTGTCTAACTATCTATTTATCTATCTTTTATATATAATGTCTATCTATCTTTCTTTCTTTCTTTCAATCTTTATGTTTGTACATCTATATGTCAAAATATCTATTTATCTAGCTATCTATTTATATTTATATCTCTCTCTCAATTTATCTATCTATCAATCTATGTTTCAATTTGTTTAACTATCTTTTTATGTATCTGTCTATCCATTTGTGTATCTATCTATTTATTGGTCTCTCTATTTTTCTATCTATCTAACTGTATGTCTGTCTGTCTATGTCTATATATATATATATATATATATATATATATATATATATCTATCTATCTATCTATCTATCTATCTATCTATCTATCTATGTATCTATCAGACTATTTATCCAACTATATATATGTTTAAGTATTTGTCTATCTATCTATCTATTTATTTTTTTATCAATTTGTATATACATCTATCTATATATCTATCTTTCAATTTGTATATCTATCCTTCTATATATATGTCTATATATTATTCTATCTATCTATCTATTTGTCTATATATTTGTCTATCTATATGTCTAACTACATGTCTATCTAAATGTCTATATTTTTATCTATTTATCTGTCTATCTATCAAAATATCTATATATTTATCTATCTATCTATATATCTATTTGTCTATATTTTTATTTATCTATCTATCGATCTATATAACTATCTGTCTATGTTTTAATCTTTCTATATGTCTATCTATCTTTTAGTCTATTTGTTTATCTATGTATATATATATATATATATATATGTGTGTGTGTGTGTGTGTGTGTGTGTGTGTGTTAGTCTATTTGTCTATCTATTTGTATAACTATGTATTTATCTATCTATTTATCTATCAATCTATCAATCTATCAATTTATCTTTCTATCTATCTTTCTATATTACTATCTATCTATTATTTATGGGTATATCCATTTATCTTTCTATCTTTCTTTCTATCTATCTATCTATTTATCTTTATATCTATCTATTTGTCTATCTATATGTCTTTCTTTTTGTCAATATATCTATCTATCTGACTATATGTCTTTCCATTTGTTTATATATCTATCTATCTATTTCTATATCCATATGTTTATCTACCTATCTATCTATCTGTCTATCTATATGTCTATTCATGTATTTATATTTGTCTATCTATATGTCTAACTATCTATCTATCTATCCATCTTTTTGTATATATATCTGTCAAGCTAACTTTCTATCTATCTGTTTATCTATCTATGTATCAATAAATCTATCTATATGTCTATCAATCTATTTATCAATCTAATTATCAATATGTCTATAAATCTATCTATCAATCTTACTATCTATTTATCTGTCTTTTTATCGATCTTTATATCTATTTATCTATCTACCTATATATATGTCTATATATACATCTATCTATGCGTCTATCTACCTGTCTATCTATCTATCCATCCATCCATCTATCTATCTATCTCTCTATCTAACTATCTATGGATCAAACTATATATATATGTGTCTATTTATCAATCATACTAACTTTCTATCTATCTATCTATCTATTTGTAAATCTATCTATCTATTGATCTATCTAACTATATGTTAATCAATCAATCTATATGTATATCTATCTACCTACCTACCTACCTATCTATCTATCTATCTATCTACATCTTTATCTATATATCTATTGATCTACCTATCATTCTATGTATTTATTTATATATCTATCAATCTATCTGTTCTTTGATCTCTCTATCAATCTATTTATCTATATGTTTATCTATCTATCTAACTATCTATCTATCTATTTATATGTATATAGCTCGGATCTATCAATATATATATATATATATATATATATATATATTTGTCTATATATTTGTATATATATCTATTTATCTATCTCTCCTTATATATCTATCTATCTGTCTCTCAGTCTATGTGCCTTTCTATTTGTTTATCTATTTTTCAATCAATCTATATATCTATATATATGTCTATATGTATGGCTGTCTATCTATATGCCTCTATATTTGTTTATATATATATATATATATATATATATATATATATATATATCTCTCTCTCTCTCTCTCTCTCTCTCTTTATTTATATATATATCTATCTATTTCATTATCCACCTATATATTTATCTTTCTATCTATCTATTTATCTATCAATCTCTCTATCTATTATCTATATATCTTTTTATTAGTCTATCTATATCTAACTATATTACTAGTGATCTATCTACCTCTATGTCTATCTATTAGTCTATCTATATTTCTATTTTCCTGCCTATCAATTTATGTAGCTATATTTCTATTTATCTATCCATCTATCGATCGATCTATCTAGCTATCTATCTGTATGTGTATCTATTTATCTATCTGGCTATCTATCTATATATTTGTGTATCTATCTATTGATATATCTATCTATTTATCAATCAATCTATATACCTCTGCATCTATTTAACTATCTATCTAACTATCAGTCTTTTTATCTATCTATCTATTTAACTTTTTATATATTTGACTATCTATCTATATATCTATTTTTCTATCTATCTATCTGTCTATCAATCAATTTATATTTCTATCTATAAATATGTTTATTTATCTGGCTATCAATATGTCTATCAATATCTCTATTAATCAGTTTTTTAATATGTTTAACAATCTATTAATTAATCAATCAACCTATATGTCTATCTATCTGTCTATCTATTTGTCTATTTATCTATCTATTTATCAATCTGTCTATATATCTAATTATCTATTAATCAAATCTCTTTCTATCTATTAATCTATATATCTTTCTGTCTATCTATCTAACTACCTATCTATCTATTTATCATCCAATCTATTTAACTAACTATCTATATATTTGTCTATCTATCTCTCTATCTATTTCTCTATCTATATATCTATTGATTTGTCAATATATAAGTATGTCTATCTAATTGTCTATTTCTCTATCTATCTATTTGTCTATATATCTATTCATCTGTCTGTCTACCTATCTATCTATATGTCTATCTATCAGCCTGTCTATTTTTCTATCTATATGTCTATCTATATGTTGGTCTATCTATCTGTCTTAATGAGAATATATTTGTCTGTCTATCAATCTATCTATCAATATGTTTATCTTTCTTTATATATATTTGTCTATCTATTTTTCTATATATCTTTCTATCTGTCTATAAATATGTCTATCTATCAATCTATCTATCTAATTATCTATCTATCAATCTATCTTTATGTCTATCTGTCTATTTATCAATCAATCAATTTGTCTAACTATATATCTATCTCTCTGTCTATCTATCTATCCATCAATTTATTGTTCTATCTATCCATCTATCTTTGCATCAATCTATCTGACTATTTATCTAACTATCTATCCATCTAACTATCCATCTTTCAATCATTCAATCAATCAATCTATCCGTCTATATATATTTTTAACTATCTAGTTCTATATGTTTTTCTATCTATTTGTATATTTGTCTCTCTATCTATCTTTCAATCTATCTTTTTATCTATGTATGTTTCTATTAGTCAAACTTCTTGTCTATCTATCGGTCTGTCTATCTATCTATCTATTTGTATATATATATATCTGTCTGTCTATCTATCTATCTATATATCTATCTACCTACCTACCTATCTATCTGTCTGTCTGTATATATATATTTTTTTATCTCTCTCTATCTATTTATTTATGTATCTATCTATCTATCTTTGTATCTACCTATCTATCTATCTGTCTGTTTGTCTATTAGTCTATATATCTATCTAATTGTTTATCTATTTGTCTATCTATTTATCTATCTAAAAAATCTGTCTGTCTCTCTATATATCTTTCTATCTATATCACTATCTATTTGTCTATCTTTCTGTCTGCCTATTTATCTATCTATCTATATATCTGTATATCTATTTTTCTATCTATTTATTTATCTACATATCTCTCTATCTATCTATCAATTTATAAATCTATCTTTTTATCTATCTATCTATCTATCATTTAGTCTTTCTGTCTATCTGTCTATCTATCTATGTAAATATCTATCTATCAATCTCTCTAATAATCAATCTTTTTATATTTCTATCTATCTATATATTTATCTAAAAATCTATCTATATTTCTATTTGTCACTATATATATCTACATATCTATATTTATATATTTACTATTTATCTTTCTTTTTATCTATCTATATGTCTATCTTTCTACATATATATTTATCAATCTTTTTTTCTATATATATATATATATATATATATATCTATCTATCTATCTAACTATCTGTCTATGTATACATCTATCTATCCATTTATCTTTTTATCTATCTATCTATCTATCCTTATATCTATCCATAAATTAATTCATATATCTATATGTCTATCTATACATCTATTTGACATCTATCTATATGACTATCTATCAATCTATCTATACATCTTTCCATCACTCTTTCTATCCATCTATCATTCAGTCTATATATACATTTATCCATCCATCTATCTATATGCCTATCTATATGCCTTTATATCTATGTTTCTAACTGTCTATATATTTATATGTATATCTATCTTTCTTTCTTTCTTTTTATCAGAATTTCTTTTTGTTTATCTATCTATCTGTCTATATGCGTGTCTCTCTGTCTATCTATCTATCTATCTATCTGTCTGTCTATTTATTTATTTTTTTGTTTAATTATTTATATATAATTTTTGTTTATTTATCTGTCTATTTATCTACTTGATTATCTATCATTCTATAATTTTAGTATGTTTACCTATCTTTCTATCTATTTGTCTGTATATTTATCTATATGTCTATCTATCTTTCTATTTATATATCTATCTATATGTTTGTCTATATTTCTATCTATATTTCTATCAATCTATCTATCTCTCTCTCTCTATTTATATGTTTGTCTGTCTATCTATCAGTCTATTTATCTATATATCTATATATCTGACTATCTATATATCTATTTATCTATTTGTAATTTTATTAGTCTTTATCTATGTTTTTCTATTTTTCTATCTTTATATCTATTTATTTGTCTAACAAATTGTCTATCTATCTATCTATCTATCAGACTATCTATCTGTCTGGCTATCTATCTATACATGTACATGTCTATCTATCTAACTATCAGCGTATTTGTCTGTTTGTCTATTTGTTTGTCAATTTGTATGTCTATCTATCTATGTGTATATCTAACTATATATATATATGTCTATCTATTTGTTTATATATTTTTTTCTATCTGTCTATCTTTTTATGTCTATTTGTCTACTTTTGATCTGCTATATGTATGTATATCTACCTATTTAGCTGTCTGTATATCTATATATTTATCTATTAATCTACATGTCTATCTATCTTTCGATCTATCTATCTTTTAATCTATATGTTTATCTGTCTATCTATATGTCTATCAATTTATCTGTCAATCTATTTGTTTAATTATCTATCTTACTATGTGTCTATTTAAATTAAAGTCTATCGATCTAACTATATATCTATCTTTCTGTCTATCAATCAATCTATCTTTCTATATATCTTTGTGTCGATTTATCTGTCTATGTGTTTATCAATCTTTCTAACTATCTATTTATCGAGTATCTATCAATATGTTTATTTATTTGTCTATCGATTTGTGTAATTTATATTCTATCTATGTATCAAATCATGTATCTGTCTGTCTATTTATCTATCTATCAATATGTGAATCTATTTGTCTTTATATCTGTCTATGTATATATCTATCTATCTATTAATCTATAGTTTTATGTATCTGTCTACTTATATCTCTATCTATCTATCTATCTGTATACTTAATTTTCTATCTATGTCTATCTTTCTAATTATATATCTATCTAATTATCTATCTATCTATATATTTGTTTATCTATATACATCTATCTATCCATTTATCTATCTACTTATCTATCCAACATTTTATTCATCTATCTATCTGTCTATCTATCCATCTATCTATCAGTCTCTCTATCCATCATATATCAATCTATCTTTCAGTATTTTTCTCTATGTTTCTATTTGTTTGTTTATTTTTCTATCTATTTGTGTGTCTATTTGTTTGTTTATCTATCTGTCTATCTATCTATATGTCTATCAATCTATCAATCTTTCTATATATCTTCTTGTCTGTCTATCTATCTGTATATCTATCCATCTATCTGTATGTATATCTAGCTGTTTATCTTACTATCTATCTCTTTATATGACTATCTATCTCTTTATATGACCATCTATCTATAGTCAATATATCTAACTATCTATATATCTATATATCTATCTATATATCTTTCTTTCTATCTATCTATCTTTCTATCAATCAATCAATCAATCTGTCTGCCTATCTGTCTATCTTTCTATTTGTATATGTGCTTGTATATCTTTCTATATATCTATATGTCTATCTTTATGTATATCTATATGTCTATTTTTTGTCTAATAATTTCTCTAATTATCAATCTATTAGTCTATCTTACTATCTATCAATCTAATTGTGTGTCTATTTATATGTCTATCTAATTGTTTATAAATATATCTATATGTCTATCTATATGTCTATCTATATGTTAATCTAACTATTAGTATATCTATATGTCTATCTTTATGTATATCTATTTGTTGATTTATTTGTTTATTTATCTCTTTAATTGTTGATCTATTAGTCTATCTAACTATCTAACTATATATCAATCTAATTGTGTATAGATATACAAATCTATCTAACTATAAAGATAGATATATTTGTATATCTATTTATCTATCTATCTATCTATCTCTTCATTTATCTATCTATCTTTATATATATATATATATATTTATTTATTTATTTATTTATTTATTTATTTATTTATTTATTTATCATTTGATATATTTATCTTTTTTTCTATCTCTTTATATATCTTCCTATCTTTCTCTATATCTATATGTGTGTCTATTTATCTATCTATCTATCTATCCATCTATATGTCTATCTGTATATCTATATGTTTATATATCTATCTATCTAGCAATCAATATTTATATCTATGTATCTATTTATGTATATATATGTATATATATCACTATATCAATTTGTTTATCTAACTATCTATATGTCTGTTTGTTTATTTATCAAGGTGTCTATCGATCTAATTATCCATATGTCTTTAGATCAATCTATATATTTATCTATTTGTCAATCAATCAATCTATCTATTTGTTTATCTATCTATTTGTCTATCTATCTATCTAATTATCTATCTATCTATTTGTCAATCTTTTTGTCTATATATCTCTCTATGCATCTTTCTATCTATTTGTCTATCTATCTATTTTTCCACTTATCTATCTATTTATCTATGTGTTGATCTATCAATTGATCTATTAATCTATCTATATTTCTATCTATCTATCTCTAAGTCTTTCAATTTGTCTAACTATTTGTCTATCTATTTGTCTATTAATTTATATATATCTCGATCTATCTATCTATTTATATATCTATTTATCTATTTATCTATGTATATATATGTCTATCTATCTATCTATCTCTCTATCTATCTAACTATCTATCTGACTATCTATCTATCTATCTATCAATATATCTATTTATCTATTTGTATGTCTATATATCATTCAATATATCGATATATTTGTCTATCTATATGTCTATCTATCTATCTATATATCTATCTATTTATCTATCTGACTATCTATTTGTCTATCTATATGACTATCTATCTATATATATATATATATAAATCTATATGTATATTTATCTCTATCTATCTATATATCTATCTGTTTGTATATCTATCTATTTATGTCTATCTATCTGTCTATCTATCGATCTATCGTATTTATATGTCTATCTTTCTATCTATCTATCGATATATCTATATATATGTCTATATATATTTAATCTATCAATATATTTGTCAATCTATATGTCAATCTATTTGACTAAATAATTATCAATATATCTACCTATCTATTTATCTGGCTATCTATCTGTCTATTTATATGTCTATCTAACTATCTATCTATATATTTATTTGTCTATATATCTATATGTCTATATATTTATCATTCTATATATCTATATATCTATATATCTATCTATATGTTTGTCTGTCTATCTATCTATATGTCTATCTGTCTGTCTATTTATCTATCTATCCATTTGTATATCTATCAGTCTATCAATCTATCTATTTTTTGTCTATATGTCTATCTATCTATATGTTTATATATTTGTCTATCTATCTATATATCTTTTTATCTAGCTGGTTTGTCTATCTATCTATCTATCTATCTATTTTTCTATCTCTCTATCAATTTTTCAGTATTTCTATTTGTCTGTCTATCTTTCTATATGTCTATCTTTTTGTCAATCTATTCATGTATATGTTTGTTTATCTATCTATATGTCTATTTATTTGTCTATATATCTATATATCTTTATGTCTGTCTATCTTTCTGTCTATCTATATGCTTATCTATCTTTCTTTCTATTTGTCTATCTATCTATATGTTTGTCTATTTGTCTGTCTATCTGTCTGTCTCTCTGTCTATCTATCTGTTTGTCTATCTGTATGTCTTTTTGTTTCTCTATCTACCTATATATTTGTCTATCTTTCTATCTATATGTTGATCTATCAGTTTATCTATGTATCTTTCTATCTATATTTTTGTCTATCTATCTGCTTATATATCTATACTCATCTTTCTATCAATCAATCACTACATAAAAATATGATAATACCAACTAAAATACCGACCAAAATAATTGGTCGATAATTACCAACCAATAACTGATAAGTTAGTGACCAAAAAAGTGTATCGAAAAAAAAATTTTCTGCTGACCAAATTTGTGACAAAAGATCAACCATAATTACCGACCAAATATTTTTGGTCAGAAATCAGTTTACTGAGTGGTTATCGAACATATTACCGACCATTTAATAACCAATTGCTATAATTGGTCGGTACCTTGTTTTTTCAAATTATTATTATAAATTTACTTACCAACCATTTACGACCAAATATATAGGTTGGTATTTACGGACCAAATCATGACCAATTTAGAGATATAAAGAGGCGCATTGTAGAAAAATTCTCTCGACCAAATTCCCAACCAACTGTCAATAAAATATATTTGGTTGGGATTATGGTCTGTAAATTAGAGAAGAAATAGCAAAAAATATTCTTGAAAGATTACCGATGATTTAACGACATAAAATATATAACCATTAAAAATGGTCAGTACAATGGCCATCCAATATATTTATAAGGTCATAAATACACACCAAACTACTGGCAAAATATAGATGTGTCAACCGGGCAGGGCCGGCCCGGCCCGGCACTAGGCACAGGACGGTCCAGCCGTGCCTGGGCCGGGCCGACACGGGAAAATACCATGCCCGGGCCCATGCCTTGCCTGGCCCATGCCGTGCCGTGCCTGACCCGGCACGGATCGGCACGTGGCACGGCACACCGGCACGGGTTTGTCCCGTGTCGGGTGTCCCTTGAGCCTGACCCCACGATGGCCCCTCTCGCAAAAAAGACCGCGGGTCGGGTCTGATTCGACCCGACCCGCGGTCCCCGAAATCCTGAACCATACGGACCGGCCAGCCTGAGCGGGCCTGGCAAGGCACGGCACGACCCGCCGTGCCTACAGGCCGTGCCGGGCCCTGCAATTTTAAACCGTGCAGGGCCAGGCACGGCACGGTACAGTAACCGTGTCGTGCCTGGCCTGACACAAAGGCACGCTCATGCTCAAAAAAATGGGACAGGCTGGCCCGGCCCGGCTCGTTTGACACATCTAGCAAGATATTTAGGTTGATAATTACTAACCTTTTCATGATTGAATACCCACCATAACTCTCGACCAAATGTTATTGCTCAGAAATTAGTTTGTAAATTAGGATAAAAATAGCTAATAGAAATTGTTGAATAATTACCGACCATTTAACGACAAAAAACATATTAATATTAAAATTGCTAGGTAAAGTGGACTTCCATATCCTTATATATTTTTTAACATCGATCATTTACCGATCATAATTTTGGTCAGTTATTTTATTGTTTTAATTTTTTGATTTGAAAATTATTTGCTAAGTCATTTAACCCTAAATCATCGAAACTCCATCATTTTTCCGAATCAGAGTTGACTTTAAGCACGAAAAGAATAAAATTTTAATCTTACTTCTGAATCCATGTAAGTTTTTCTGTTCTTCTCCTTCAAATTGCTTATACACATCTTCGTCTCTCTAAATTATATATAGATATTCAGAATTTCATTTTTCAGTAAATTCGGGTAATAGGTTTTTTTTCTCCTCCTAATTTCTTAATTTTTGCTTCAATTTTTTTAACCTAACATTATTTCGACTCAACACACTTAATTAAACTATAATTTTTCATTTTTTAAAATTTGTTCATCCACTATTTATATTTTTAGGTTTTTAGTCATTTCGATTTCAATTACATTATGTTTGCATCCGAATAATCTTAATGCTAATGGTTTATATTTATATAATCATATCACATTATGTATAAATGTCTATACTTTAATAAATATTATGATTTATGTTAAATCAAACTTTTAATTAATGTTAATCTTAAATGTCTATAACAGTATATATAAACTTTTATACATTTATATAATTGAATGATATTATGTATAAATGTCTATACTTAAATATATATAAATGGATTATATTATAAATGCACATTTATATATTTATATAAACATATAATGTTTATAAATATCTATACAAAATTTACATTAAACTATCCATTTATATATTTTCTTATATAACAAATATGTAATATTAAATTATAATACAATTTTGTAAATATTTATATTACATATTTTTTTATATAAATATAGAATATTTATAATGCTTATATAAATGTGATATATATACTATATAGTATTTATAAAAGAGTTACATTTAAATATAATAATATTTAAGTAACATTTATAAAGATATTTTATTCACAAATATTATATATTTACACATGTTTAATTATATAATCATATGTCATTTTATATAAATGTATTTATAACTATATTTATAATAAAGTTAACTACTTTTATAACTATATTTATAGCTTTATATAACTAAATATTAACTATATAATAATATATAACTATATGTATAATTTGATATAACTATATTTCAAAAAAATATATACTATATGTATACTAATATATAACAATATATTATTATATTTTACTAAATTTATACCTTTATAAATGTTAAATATAATTATATCCTGAAATACATATATATTTATAATTATGTGTATAACTATATTAAAATATTTATATAAATATGTAACACTCTATATAATTAAATATAACTATATTTGTAACTATATATACATATATGTATTCATATAATTAAATTAAAATATTTGTTTATAACGTTGTATATATTTATGTATAACTACTTATCACTACTTGTATAAATATATTTATATATAACTATTTGTTTAATTATATATAACTATCTATATTATATGTAAAATAATTTATAACTATAAATAATTGTATCTTACTATCTGTATAATTTAAAAGTTTTATGCATAATAATATTTAAATATTAAATTTAAAGCATATATTTAATATATATTTGTATATAGTAGTATATAAAAAAGTATTTTACTATATCTATATCTATACATAACTATATGTATAACTATATAAAATTAAATGAACAAATATATAAACCTACATGTATAAATATATATTTAACTATATGTGTAACTATATCTATCAAATGTAACCATATTTATAATTAAATGTATAACAACATACAAGATTTTGTTAAACTATATGTGTTTAACTATATAAAAATATTTTTATAACTAAATAAATGTCAATATAATTATATATAACTATATTTGTAACTGTATATACAATAATGCATTAATATAATAAAGCAAAATATTTTTTTATAATGTTGTTTATAGTTATATATAACCACTGATAACTACTTGTACTAATATATCAATATATACTTATATGTTTTATTATATATAACTATTTATAACTATATATATTATATGTAAAATAATTTATAACTATAAATAATTGTATCTTATTATGTGTATAACTTTAAAAGTTTTATGCATAATTATATTTTAATATTAAATTTACATATTATATTTAATATATATTTGTATATGGTATTATATAAAAAAGTATTTTACTATATCTATACCTATACATAACTATATGTATAAATATAAAAAATTTAAATAAAAAATATATAAACCTACATCTATAAATATATGTTTAACTATATGTGTAACTATATGTATAATTACATGTGACAATTTTTTTAATTAAATGGATAAAAACATACAAGATTATGTTAAACTATATGTGTATAACTATATATAAATATTTGTATAACTATATAAATGTCTATATAATTATATATAACTATATTTTTAACTATATATACATTTATATATTAATATAATTAAAGAAAAATATGATTTTATAACGTTGTTTATATTTTTGTATAACCATTGATAATTACTTGTACTAATATATCTATATATAACTATTTATAACTATATATTTATATGTAAAATAATATATAACTATACATAATTGTATCTTACTATGTGTATAACTTTAAAAGTTTTATGCATAATTATATTTTAATATTAAATTTACATCTTATATTTAATATATATTTGTATATAGTAGTATATAAAAAATTATTTTACTATATCTATACATATACATAACTATATGTATAAATATATAAAATTAATATAACAAATATATAAACCTACATGTATAAATATACATTTAACTATATGTGTAAGTATATGTATCATCAAATATAACAATATTTATAATTACATGTATAACAACATACAACATTATTTTAACCTATATGTGTTTTACTATATATAAATATTTGTATTTCTAAATAAATGTCTATATAATTATATATAACTATAATTAGAGACAATTGTTTTGTTAAATAAAATGATTTTTTAACTAGTATGGAAGATGATCGTGAATGGATGTACAAGGCTTGAATAGTGAATGAAATGTTCTCTAATGAATGGGGGGATAAAGTTGATAAATATGTTGAGTTTGCTCTAGGGAATCCTGAGAGTGTGAATGGTGGTATAGAAAAAAGGTATCATTGTACTTTAGTTAAATGTCAGAATACAAAGTTTTAGAATGTTGAGATTGTGAAGATGCATTTGTATATTAATGGTTTAGTTGCGGATTACTATGTTTGGATATACCATGGTGAGAAGAAAGTCCACCAGAGGTGTTCGAGTTTAGTACGGGTGTCAGTAAGAGAAATTGATCAAATGCCCTCGGATAATATTAATCACACTACATACCATAAAATGGTTTTTGATGTTGTGGGTCCTAAATTCAACCCGAATGAGGACCCCAATGCCAAGGCAAGGAATTTCTATGACATGATTTGAGCAGGAGACAAACCTGTATATGAGGGAAATTCTAAGCATACTCAAATTCATGAGGATGTTAGAAAAAAGTGCAAACATAGGTGTTTGTAGGCATGACTAGATGGTATATATAAATTCATTCAAGAATTTTTGCCAAAAGATAATCTGATGCCAATGGATTTCTATAGCACGAAGAAGTTAGTTAGAGGCTTGGCATTACTCATACAGATCATTCATTGCCATGTGAACAATTATATGATATACTGGGGTGATGACAGTGACCTTAATAGTTGTAAAATATGTGAGCATGCTCAATACAAGCAAAAGGTTATGGGTTCTGGAACTAGAATGTATATACATAAGTTGAAGGTACAGTATAACAAGATGCACTATTTTCCATTAACACAAAGGTTGTAGAGATTGTATGCATCAACTGCTACAGCTCATGAAATGAGGTGGCAATTAGAGCATCATATGGAGGACGATAATATGTGTCACCCTTCTGATGCCCCTGCTTAGAAATATTTTGATGAATGTTTTTCTGATTTTTCTTTTGAAGTATGTAATATTAGGCTAGGTTTATTTGCTGATTATTTTTAGTCATTTGGTCAATCTGGATAGTAATATTCTTTGTGGCCTGTGGTGGTGACCCCGTATAATTTGCCTCTAGACTTATGTATGAAGGAGGAATTTATGTTTTTGACTGTGTTAGTGTCGGAGCCTACAAATCTAAAGGAGAAGATAGATCTTTTCTTGCAGCAATTGATTGAGGAGTTGAAAAGTCTTTGGGTTGTTGGGGTTCAAACATATGATATTTCCAAACAAGAAAATTTTCAGATGCACTCTCCCCTCATGTGGAGCATAAATGACTTTCCAGCATATTCTATGATGTATGAGTGGAGTACAACTAGTATGTTGGTATGTTTGCAATGTATGAAAGATTCTGATACTTTAGATTAATTAAGAGCGAAAAATAGTGATGGTTCGACAATCATCATAAGTTTTTGTCCATTGTTGGGCAATCGCGCTTCCATGGGTAGTGAGATTAAGAACAGAAAACACAGAAACAACCCAGAAACAAGCAATATATATATCCCAATCCACAAGCATCCACGACAGAATCAAAACGAGAAAACAACACAGCAAATAACGTGGTTCGCTAGTCACTCAGTACGACTAGCTACCTCCACCAGAAAATACTTATGCATTATAGATTAAAACCAAGAAATAATGTCTTACAGTATGCAGCACGGAACAGTCGCGAAATCGCGCAGAGAGAGGAGAAGAGACGGTGAATAGTTCAATCGGATCAAAAAATAGCCGCCCGAAAAAATAAATACAAATGTTTTTATACAAAAATAAACAGCTGGTTCATTTAACCGAAGCAGGTCGGATCATGGACCGGGCCAGGCTCTGCTCCAAAAATTTCGGGCTTTTAATATTAAAACAGATTATTGTGCTACTACTGCATCTCCGGGCTTTTAATATTTCTTTTCCTGCACTTACATGAAAATATTAAAACAGATTATTAAGTTAAAACAAATTACATATATAGCATCCATTAATCCTATGTATCGACGTAACACCAAAGACTTCATTAAGAATAGAAAGGTTACTAAACAATTCTCGGGGTTAGATCTTTTAGGAAGGTGATAGAAGTTGATGCTGGGGTTGTGAATGCATCTATATCTAAGACTTTTGGGTTGAATAAGAGAAGTATTTTCTGGGATTTTCTCTACTAGTATAAACACTTGCTCAGGCATAATCTTTATGTTATACACATCGAGAAGAATGTATTTGACAATATTTTCAATATAGTGTTTAACATTCCAGAGAAAACTCAGAACACTTGCAAGTCAAGAGATGAGTTGAATAAATATTGGCACCATCCTCAATTTGCAAAAAATTTTGTCACAATTAATACCTTGATGTGCCATTTTTTCTGAATAAATCATAGAAGAAAGTTGTGTTGGAATGAATAAAAAAACCTAGATTTCCAGATGGGTATGCTTCTACTCTAGTGAGATGTGTGGATGCAAACAAACTTAAGATGTTTGGCATGAAGAGTCATGATTGTCATGTATTTATGCCAAGGTTGTTACCAATTGCTCTTCGAGAATTCCTACCTAATTGAATATGGGAGCCGATAAGTGAGATTTCTTAATTCATCAAGCAACTAACTTCTTCTTCATTGACTGATGAGGAGTTGAAGAATATGGACGAACAAATTCTAGTTATCTTATGCAATCTTGAGAAAATAATTCCTACTAGTTTTTTTGACTCAATGAAATATCTTCTAGTGCACATGCTTTAGGAAACTCGGATTGATGGACTTATCTATTATCATTGGATGAATCCTCTAGAAATGTAATATTAATTCACTAAACTAATTCTTTTCCTATGTATATATTTATATATGCACAAAAATGACTTGTAAATTTAAATAATCTTTTTGTAGATACTTAAAAAAAATAAAGTACGCAATAATGAATAATGCTCAGGTTCATGGTTCTATATCAATAGGTTTTATTATGGATGAGGCTATAAAATTCGCATCATTCTATTTGAAAGAAGGAGATCCAACTCTTCCACTTAAGGAAAAGTGGAATGAGGTTTATCTTTATGACAATGTGGATAATGATATGCTTGAAATTTTTAAGCCTCCGGGTAAAGCAATTAATGCTGAGGGGAAAAGGTATTTATTAGACTATGAATATACTACAGCTCATCTATATGTCCTAATGAATTGTCTAGAGGTTTAACCATTCATAGAATAAGTATTTCCTAATAGTCAAATGATATCTATTATGTATTATAATTTACTATTTCCTATCAATGTATCATTAATTTTTAATTTCTTTTTTTAGTGATTTTGTTACAGAAAAATATAAATAGTTTCCAAACATGAATGAAGAAGCAATCAATGTCGTGACGAAGAAAGAAAATTTTTCATTTTTTTGAAAAAGACATGTGTTTACTTATAATGAAAATCACAAAATAATTGTATTGTTCTAATTAAAAATTTATAATTATAATCCAAATAATCTACTTAATTTTGATTACAGGTTCATAAGTATGCAAATAAAATTTCCAATCATTATTTTTGAAGTATACCACGAGGTCCCCTAAGAGAGGTAAAAACTTACAATGGTTACCGTTTGAATAGTTTTAATTTTACAATAAACCGTATGGTAGCTATTATGAAACAAACAATACAAAAGTATGCATTAAAGGATCCATATACAATGAAACTAAATATGACTATTACTGGTCATTGGTCGAAGTGATCGAGTTAGAATTTGAAGCCTTCCAAGTTAAAAAACTATGTTAATCAAATGTGAATGATTCGATCCAACACCACATATTAGTAATATTGTCCATCATTGATATTAACTTGTTGATAAACATGATAAAAAACAATTCAACAAGTATGAACCTTTGGTATTAGTAGTACAAGCATCACAAGTTTATTATTGTGAATATCCAGGTCGGACCGGTCCTAGAAAGCTGTGTGCAAGATAAAAGTAAGGGCTCAAATTGACATCCCAGCATCACCAATAACTAATTTTATAAAACCAGCTTTTCAAAATGATGACAATTATGTTAAAATCGAAGCTATGGTGGGGGACGAAGACGTCCTTTTAGTCGCATCTTCTGAGATGGATACAAGTGGGGAAGTATATGTTGTTGAAATTTCAATTGATTATGAGGAAGAAACGAGTGATGAAGAAGAGTTTGAAAATGATGTTACTACATTTGAAGAAGAAGACGAACCAGATTTAGATGATTCTGATGAGAATGAGTAGGCGATGATTTTTATGTTATTTTAATTGTTATTCATTTTGTTTATTTTCATTGCCTTATGTGTTTTTACAGGTATGGCACGTGGATGAGGTTGAGGCCACACGTTGCAAGGTTGTATGAGTTATGGTATAGGCAGCACGGCCACATGTATGTCCAAAATAGGTAGACGCTCATGGGTGGATGAAACACTAGATTAAATAGAGATAGTTGTGAATGTAATGCATCAGGTGAATGATCCACATAATGGTCCTGAGATTTTGATGAATGATCAAGAGATGTGAGAGGGAGAGGAGGGAGAGGATGGAGATGTTGGAGAGTCTTCCTAGAGCACCCTACAGACGAGACTTTCCCAATTGCTCATTTTGATCTGATAATTGATAATTCGTAAGATATAAAACTCAACAAATGATTTATCAATTTATTAATTTATTTCTTACATGCTAAAACATTTTTTGTTACAGAATGAAGTTAGAGCCATCTGGTTCTATCTATAGAGTTCCGAGGATAATTTTCAGGAAAGTACTTTAAAACTAATGGACATAATTGGAAGTCACTCACACATAAAAACCAATTGATGATTTGGAAAGAATTTAACGTAAATATTACTACCTAAAATTTTTTGCATCTTTTATTTATTCATTTTTTCACTGATTAAAAATTATTTATTTATAAATGCAGAAAGTTTATAGGTGGACACAGCCAAAGGTGTTGGTCAAAAGTGTGTTCTACTAACCTTGCCGGTCAGTATAAAGACACCATGCAAGAGATCAAAGATAAATGGCTAAAAAAAAGAAAAAGATTCGAGTGTCCTGGATCATGTTTTCGAGGAGTGGCATAGTAGATGAGAAGATTCGAATTATAGGAAGAGGTGCGATAAATAGAGCGGCAATCCTCGCTCATAGCACACTCGGGAGGGTTGTGGCCTGTCTACACACACTTGTAGATCTTGCTTTATGCATGAGCATGAATGAGCATTAGTATTATTTCTAATTTATACTTTTTATGTTTATTACATTGTGAATCGTGTTCAATTATGCCAACATTTCATTTCTCATAAGGAAATTTTTTTCAATATAATTAACGTATGTATTGTATGTAATTATAGACAGGCAAGGAGGGTAAGAAGCCCATTGCTGCTCGCTTATTCAGACACACACACACACACACACACAAAGGCTGATGATGATCAGACGTTCATTAATTAGAGATCTCATGCAGCAAATGTAATTTTAAATAAAAAAAATTAATTTTTTTTGTTTGAATATAATTTGAAATACTTTTCGTACATTTTTATTAGGCAAGATATGAGGAATTGTTAGCTGCTATGATTCAAGTGTATTCCCAGTTTACTTCAGGTTTATGTGAAGGTGCAGTAGGTAGTTCTCATTCACCAGCTCCACCAGTTGATGCGAATCAGATTTGGTATGCGGCTTTTGATGGCAAAAAGAAGATGCCCGTCTATTGCATTAGTTCGTCGAGATCATCATTCTACTCACATAGATGACCAGACTATGAAGTTGAATTTTTAGGACAAATTTCTAATTTGGTCTCGATGATGAAGGAATTTA
Organism: Sapria himalayana; assembly: GCA_029783825.1. Classification (NCBI taxonomy): domain Eukaryota; kingdom Viridiplantae; phylum Streptophyta; class Magnoliopsida; order Malpighiales; family Rafflesiaceae; genus Sapria; species Sapria himalayana. Next base: position 318,009 of record JAREIK010001494.1, on the reverse strand, counting down.
CAGACAAGATGCAAAATTTGATACAGTTTCAATTGACAGATACCGAGCGACACATTATTGACTATGAGGATGATAAGGATAAGTTGCGTATGCATTTTGAGTGGCTTACAAAAAAGGTTCAGGGGGAGGACTATAGTTCAACCCTGATTATCTACCTTGGATTGTTCGGCATAATGATCCAGCTATAGCTTCTATTCCATCACCTACTACAGCACCTACAGCAACCACATCAGGACTAGCAACAGTAGATAGCTCTACCCTAGTACCTGACATCTCACATATATGGACTAGAAACATTACAACATAATTATTATGAAACTAGGTTCGATGATTGAAAGTATTACAGACAATTTTTTTCAATTCCTTAAAATTTTATTTTGGATTTTAATTTTTTATTTTATCTTGGTATTTTTAATATATAAATGCAGTAATATAGTTGTTTTCTTGAGTTATTTGGATTTTTATTTTGCTGTTTTATCTTTAAATGTTTATGCAGGAACTGAATCATAACTTGAAGCAAAATGGTTTTTTTAGTGTTTTTTTATTTCAGTTTTTGTAGCAGCTATAGAAATCACTACTAAAAAAATTGGTTGGTAATTACCAACCAAATTGTGACCAAACCGACCCAAATTTTTAATTATCAATTGTTAGTAAAAGGTCACCAAATGGTCGGTAATCCTTTTGGAGATAAATTATTGAGCAATGATTTAAAAAGATTTTGATCGATTTTTTACCGCAATTTTTTAGGCTTTTATCAACTGTATTATGACCATTCAGTGACCAAATTATTTTGGTCAGAAACTGGTTGGAATTTAGTTGGAAATTATTTTTCAGTAAATGGTCTCTAAATGGTCGGTAATTAACGACTATTTAGAGACCATTTACCAACCTAATTCTTTTGGTCGGAAAATGGTCGGAATATAGTCGGTAATTATTTGTCGGTGATTGGTCTGTAAATGGTTGTTAATTACCGACAATTTGAGAGCATGTACCGACATTATTTATTCGGTCGGTAAATTGTCGGAATTTAGTTGGTAAATTATTGTCGGTAGAGGATCGATAAAAGGTTGGTAATTTACCAACAGATAGTTTTTTCGTCGGTAAAAAATTTAGCGACGAGCAAAATTGAGACTAATTTTATTGGTCGATAAATGATCGCTAATTGGTTTACCGACCAAAAAACACTGAATTACAAACCAAATATTTGGTCGGTAATATGGTGATTTTTAGTAGTGTATCTTTCTGTATAGGTTTCTGTCTATCTTACTATATGTCTATCTATCTATCTTACTATCTAATAATATTTCTATATATATGTAAATTTATCTATCTATTTATATATCTGTTTATTTCTCTATCTGTCTATCTATCTATCTTTCTTTCTGTCCATCAATCTGTCAATCAATTTATCTATCAATTTATCTATCTATTTGTTTATCAATCTATCTATCAATCTGTCTATCATTATGTATATCAATCTTTCTATAAATTTGTCTATCAATATATATATCAATATATCTATCTATCTATTGATATATCTGCCTATCATTTAATCTGTCTATCTGTTTGTCTGGCTATCTATCTATGTATTTGTCTATTTATCTATCTATCTATCTATTTGCCTAATTGTTTGTTTATCTATCTATTTATCTGTCTTTCTATATGTCTTTATATCTGTCTGTCTATCTATCTGTCTATCTGTCTATCTGTCTATCTATCTATCTATCTTTCTTTCTTTCTATCAATTTATCTATCTGTCTATCTATCTATATATTTGTATGTTTATTTGTGTGTCTATTTGTTTATCTATCATATTATCTATATGTCTATATATCTATCTTTTTATGTATATGTCTATATACCTATCTATTTATTTATTTATCTATCTGTCTATCTATCTATCTGTCTGTCTATATCTATGTGTCTGTCTATCTGTCTATCTACCTATTTATTTATCTATCTATCTATTTTTCTGTCTATCTATCTATCTGTAAATATGTCTATCTAAATGTTTGTCTATCTATATGTCTATCTATCTATATTATTGCCTATTTGTCTGTCTGTCAATCATTCAATCTATTTGTGTATCAATCTGTCTATTTGTCTTATCTATTTGTATATCTATCTATTTGTCTATTTATTTGTGTATATACCTATCTAAATATTTATCCAACAATCTATCTATCCATCTATCTAACTACATGTCTTTCTATCTATCTATGTTTCTTTTTCTCTATATATATGTCTATATATATGGATTTCTATCTTTCTATATATATGTCTATCGATCTATATATCTATCTATCTGTCTATCTAACTATATACCTATCTATTTTTATATTTATCTATCTATCTACTTGTCTGTCTATCTTATCTATCTATATATCTGTCTATTTATATTTAACTATCTATCAATATGGCTATTTATCTCACTACAACAAAATATTTGTTTTGCTATGAAAATTAGCTAGGAAACTTTTTCATAGCTAATTTGTGAGGTATTAGCTAGTTAATAGCATGAGATGTCATATTTTACATTGTAATACAAATTTGTGATGGATTTGTGATGGACTAGAGATAGAAATTTTTGATTGAAAAATGTCTTTGCCTAATATTATTGTAGATTTTTGCGCAAATAATGATGTTATTTTTAGCGAAGAATTTAGTGATTGATTTTCTCTAGCTAATTAAATTGAGACAAAATCTGTCGATAAAAAATTATCTAAAAAATTTTTCTTATGATTATTTATTAATTGTATGCTAGTAGTTCTTAAATGAAAATTTTCACAAGATATATGCATTTTGCTATGGAATTTTCCTTATCTATTTGGACTCTGGATTATTTCCAATGCTAATCTATACTGATTTATTTTTTTTATTTTTTATATATTATTTATTTTAATATTTGATGTAATTTAGAAAATTAAAAGTTTTTCATGTTCTATGGATGATGGATCTTTTAAAGACACCTTCTCCTCATATAATTATTAAAAGTATAATATTATAAAGAAATAATTTCAAAAATATATAAATACAAATAAAAATTAATATTAGTAAAGACTAAAATAACAATTATAATGATTATAAAAATTTAAAAAATATATATACAAAATTTTTTTAAAAAATTTTTAATAATAAAATTAAAATATTTATTTTAAAAAATATTAAATAATTAATTCTATAATTATAATCATTTTTAAAGATATTTTAATAAATAATGAACGTACTTAAAAATTTCTTCTAGTAAAAAGCTAAAATAATTAATTGTATCATTAAATAAAAAATATTTACAAAAATATCTAAATTAACGAATAAACAAGTAATTATTTATATTATTTAAAGTACAAAAAAATATTTTTATTATTATATGAAACTTTAAAAAAATAATTACTAAAAGATTTGAAAATTTTGAATTATAAAATAAAATTTCAAATTTTTTATAAAATATAAAAGGAAATACATTAATATTTAAAGATAAATACATAGATATTTTGATTAGATAAAAAAAAATTGTATGATTAAAAAAAATATCTCCATGTCGTTATTAAAAGAATACTTTAAGGATTTTGTTAGGGTTTAGAAATAGTTATTTAAAATATTACTAATTATATTTTTTGTTCTAAAAAAAATAAAATTTGCCCCTAAGTTTAATTGAATTCAAGTTTTATTTTTTGCCCCAATGAATGTTTAATTGATAAGAATTAAACAATTGAGGAAGATTTTTTTTTATTAGCTTTTAATATTTTATTTTTATTAAAATAATAAATATAACTTTTTTTAATGATCTCACTTTAACTAATTTTTTAAATTTTATAATTTATAAATTATATCAAATAATATGAAATTTTGTATTTAATATTATTTCATATTATATTCATAAAAAAATATAAATTCTTAAAAATTTACACCATCACATATATATATATATATATATGTATATATATGAAATACTTTTTTATAATATCATATTATTATTTTTTTATTTATGAAATAATATTATAAATTTATCCACAAACTATAAATAATATAAAATGTTAAAATTTTTGTATAGTTATGCATTTATATAATTTATTTATGCTTATATTAAATAATATGTTATTGAAATAATAAGAAAATTTAATTACCAATTATTAGTTTTCATGGATATTAGTAATATTTTTTATTTATTTTTATAGTCATTAATAAATTTTTTTATTTCTGAGATTAATTTCATTAATTAATAAATTTCATTAAATATTAACCATAAATTTTGTTATTTATGAAATAATATCATTTAGGGTTAAATAAAATTGTTTTTAATTTTTAAAATTTTAATTAATAAATTTTTATAATTTTATTTTATTTTTTAATTTTTGTCACTTTTTTTTTCTATATATTTAAATCCATTTTTATCATTTTAGTTTTCTTTAAATATAACACTACAAGAAAATATTGATTTAGCTAGGAAATTTTAGCTAGGAATCAATCCCTAGCTAAATTGTGGGGAATTAGCTAGGGAATAACAAGGATTTTATATTTTTTCTTTGAAAAAAAAATAGCAGCAGATTAGTGACAGAAAATTTTTGGTAAATTCCGCTCAAGAATAGCAGTGAATTTAGCTACGAATTTAGCGACATATTAGCGACGAAAAATTTTCGTAAATTCTGCTCAAGAAAAGTAGGGAACGTAGTGACGGATTAGCAATGAAAAATTTTTATAAATTTCGCTGAAGAAAAACGGGAAACTTAGCGACGGATTTAGCGACGAAATATCCCATGCAAATAAAAGTCTGAACTTAGCGATGGATTTAGCGACAGATTTTTTCTAGCTAATAAAATACGGATTTTGCTACGGATTAAGCAACAAAATTTTCCTAGCTAATAAGATCCATAAATTAGAAATGGATTTAGCGATGAAATTTCTCTAGCAAATAAAATCCTTAATTTAGCAACGGATTTAGCGACGGAATTGTCCTAGCAAATAAAATCTTTAATTTATCGATGGATTTAGCGACGGAATTTACCTAGCTAATAAAATCCATAATTTAGCTACAGAATTAGTGATAGATTTTCCCTAGATAATAAAATCCATAATTTAGCTACGGATTTAGCGACGGATTTTCCCTAGCTAACAAAATCCATAATTTAGCTATGGTTTTAGCAACTGATTTTCCCTAGCTAATATAATCCGTGATTTACATACGTATTTAGCAACTGAATTTCTCTAGCTAATAAAATCCATAAATTAGTGATGGATTTAGCGACAAATTTTACCTAGCTAATCAAATCCTTAATTTAGTGATGGATTTAGTGACAAAATTTCACTAGCTAATAAACTTTATAATTTAGTGAAGGATTTAGTGATGGATTTTCTCTAGCTAATAAAATCCATAATATAGTGACAGATTTTCTCTGGCTAATAAAATCCTTATTTTAGCTACGGATTTAGCGACAGTTCCCTAGCCAATTTTTAGTTATTTATTTTTTTTTAATTTATTATTAGTTTTTATATTTTATTTAATTTTGTTTATTAAATATATGTTAATGATCTATAGATGATCAATTCTTGAAAGATATATCTTCCTTATAAAATCATAAAAAAATTATATTATAAATAAATAATTTAAAAAATATAAAAAAAAATTATATTAGTAAGGTCTAAGATAACTATTTTTATGATGTATTAATTTTTTAAAAAATTATACAAAAAAAATTTCTAAAATCTTAATTTAAGAAACTTAAAAATTTGTATTAAAATAATATTAAATAATAAATTCAATAAGTATACTAATTTTTTTCGATATTTTAAAAATTAAATTAACATATATAAAAATTTCTCCTAATATAAATGTAAATTAATTCATCGTATGATAAAATAGAAAATATTTTCAAAAATATCTAAATTGACGAATAAACTAGTACAAATTAATATTATTATAAGTAAAAATAAAATTCTGATTATAGAAAACTTTTAAAAAAATAAATAATACAAATTTTGAAAATCTTGAAATATAATAAAAATATAATTTTTTAAATAAAATTAAAAGAAAATAAATTAATATTTATAAATAAATGCATAGATGTTTGCTCCTACTAAAATTTATACGAAATTAACAATTGAATAATATTTTCACAATTAGCTTTTAACATTAAATTTTTATTAAAATAATAAATATAACTTTTTTTAATCATCTTCTCACTTTAAGTAATTTTTTGAATTTTAAAAATTATTAATGATATCAAATAATATGAAATTTTATGCCTTTAAAATTATTTCATATTATTTTCGTAAAAATTAATATGAATTCTTAAAAATTTATAACCATAAAATATAAATTTTTATATATTTTTAACATTTCAAGTATTTTGTAATTCTTAGGTGAGTGGCTAGAAGACAAATCATCTTTTTATTTGTCTTATTATAAAAAATTTGTTAATTTTGTAACTATTTGATATTTTTTTTATAAGGCTAAACATATTTTTTTAATTGTTTATATAATTTTTGTTTAATTAATATTATAATAAAAAATTGTAAGGTGTTTGTTTTTCATGTGTACCTTGCTACACGGACATTAAATTTTGTTGAATAAATTATGATAGTAAATAAAATTAATGAGTCTTTTTGATTATATATATATATATTGCTTATTTAATGTTTTAATAATTAAAAATATTAATAATTTGCTAATATATACATTCACTTGTCGAGACGCAATAATCTCTAACAATTGATGCAAACCTTCGCATTCAACCATCTATCTCTCGACACCGACGCATCAACATATAATCAAGGTTTATGTTTTAATATGTTATATGATTTGAGGTACCATTTTATCCATTTATTCTTCATCAACATATAATTGAAAATTAAGTTTATGCATATTGATCCTGTTAATTATTGTTTCCGAAATTCTTCTCCTTTATTCACCATGGTTTGTTTGGATTGCATATTTATACTTAATCATATATATACTTCATGCATTTGTGATATAATGCATTGTCATTGTGTGAATTTTGATGGTGCACAGTAGGTATGCCTAATTAATAACTGCTTCAATATACATAACTATATACTGTATACAAAAATAGTATGCATAAATATAAGTGTATTTTATATAAGTGTGTTTAAACATAATTATATCTATATACCTATAAAAATAGTATACATAAACTATTTAAACATAACTATATCTATATAACTATAGAAACAGTATACATAAACTTTTACTATACTTTATAAGTAATTTATAAAAATTATAAAAACTTATAATTAAAAATGCAAAAACATCTAATATTGGAATTTAAAGTATTTTAATATTATGAAATTTAACTATTCAAACTGAGCACATCATAGACCCTGAATGAAAGTGCCCTAGGATCATGATAATAACCCCTCGTGCAATGTCATCTTTAAATTATCCTGGGTCATTATAAACTCATTATGTATTCATATCAAATAATTACTTTTCTATGTTGTCTGACCCACTTGTATTTATTGTATGATCAATAATTGAAATGTTAATTCATCCATCCATTTATATTGGACCATAAAAGAAAGATTTATTATGATTCCTACGACTGGAATGATGTATATTCATTTCATGCTAGCTTAATAGCCACCAAAGCGATGACATTTCATAAGTCATATGAGGGTTGATTATATTCATACTAGCACCATAATTTGATTACGTTTCTAATTTGAACCAAAGAAAAGAGATTATAAATTTAATTTAAAAAATATATTTAGTCACTTACATGATTTGTATGCCATATGATCATTTTTTATATATTATATCTTAAATTTTTAATATTTCTAAATTGTTTGCAAGAATGAAAGTCGACGGGTTAATAGCCCACCTAAACCCAGGCTAAATCTAACATATCAACCTGCATTATGTTCAAATCCCTTGTAAGAGACTAAGTATAGAACTAATCATCATGTATAATGAAAATGATAAATCAAGATTTTATTATAGTTTTGGATGGCACAACAAAGAAGCTTGAACAAAGAGACCTTGCTTATGATGTCGCATAAGGTATTTTGTAAGTTTTCGAGTTGATCACATAGCAATTAAAAAAATATCAAGAATAAATTAGTGATCAAGAATAATTATTAGTCTTGGAAAGGAGCCAAAAAAATCCAAATTATTGAGAGAAAAAAGAACATGAAAATAGAGTAAGCTTATAGCTCTTAAGTAGCAATTACATGTATAACAAGAAATCCAAATCATTCTAATCTTCAAATAGAAAAAAAAATAAGGCTTGCATCTCTTAAATTAGAAAGCAAAATAACAAAAATAATTTAATATTATCCATTGATACCACTAAAAGGTATGAATATTGCTTTGAGAAATATTTTCTTAAATTAGTTCAATTTTAGAATTTTATTATATAGATTTTCTTGACAATGAAAGTATTATTCATTTTATTTTGTTGCTTCCAAAAATAGCCCTAACATATATCTAACTTTGCAAAAATAATTCGAATTCCTCCACAACACTAATAATAATAATACTTAATATTTTCATCCTTAATCTATTTATATATATACATATATATGATGGATAATTATGTTATGGAATCCAAAATAAAAAATATATATTATTTGGGTTATATTTTAGTACCTAAATTCGGATATTCATCATTATCCCAATATAATTAAAAAAATATTATGCATAAACTTGTTTCTTCATACTCAGTATGCAGAAACGAGTTTATGCATATGTTTATGCATACAGAGTATGTATAAACTCCATAATGTTTTTATTTATGAAAAAAATGAGTTTGTGCATAAACTCATTAAAATATTTTGAATTTGGAAGACATAAATCATAAATATTTTGGATTTGGGTCCCCAAATATTGTATGATTAAAAGAAGGTAATTATCAGTATATGAATTTGGAAGACCCAAATCATAAATATTTTGGATTTGGGTCCCCAAATATTATATTAAAATTAAAAATTGTAATAAAACATTATTATTTGTATTTTGGGTCCCCTTAACTTTTTTTCCTATAACTTTATATATTTGTATCCACTTTTGATGCACTGAAGTGCATCAACTTTGTTTATCTCACAGAAGTTTTTAATAAATTTAAATCTAAAATAATAGTTTCAGAATTCAAAAATCAATTTTTGATTCTCATAGGATTTACCAGAATATACTTCTTCAAAGAACAATGATAAGTTCAAATCCAGGGCTTACACCCATTTAATGATGCTACCAACGATCTAACTAGTAACTTTTTAGAATCTTGGATTCAAAAAAAACTTTATAATGATAATGCAAGTAGGATTTGATAATTTTAAGTGTTAGAATTATGATTATATGTGCAACTATATGTATACCTACATGTAACTATATTTATAATTACATGTATAATAACATACAACATTATATTTAACTATATGTGCATTACTATGTATAAATATTTGTATAAATATATATATAAATATTTTTATAACTATATAACACTCTACAACATTAAATATAACTATATTTATAACTCTGTATACATATATATAAATCTATATATTTATTTATAACTTTCTATATTTATGTATAACTATTTGTATGAATATATTTATATATAACTATATGTTTAAATATATCAAAATATTAATAGCTATATATACTATATGTATAATAACATATAACTATAAATAATTGTATCTTATTATATATATAACTATAAAAGCTTTATACTTAACAATATTTAAATATATAATTTACATCTTATATTTAATATACATTTGTATATATTAGTATATAAAAATGTATTTTACTATATCTATACCTATACATATCTATATGTATAAATATATAAAATTATATGAATAAATATATATACCTACATGTATAAATATAAATATACCTATATTGGGTACCTATATGTATAACCATAAGTAACTATATTTATAATTACATGTATTAAAACATAAAACATTACGTTTAATTATGTGTATAACTAGATATAAATATTTGTAAACTAAATAAAACTTTATATAATTAATTATAATTATATTTTTAACTATTTATACATGTATGTTTACATATATGTAAATCTATATATTTGTCTATAACATTGTATATATTTATGTATAACTAAAAAATAATTACTCGTATGAATATATATATATATATATATATATATATATATATATATATAACTTAATGTTTAATGATATATAAATTTTTATAATTATATATATTATATCTATAATAACATATAACTATAAATAAATCTATCTTACTATATGTATAACTATAAAAACTGTATACATAACTATATTTAAATATATAATTAACATGTATTTAATATACATTTTTATATATTATTATGAAAAATGTATATTAGTATATCCGTACCTATACATAACTATATGTATAAATATATAAAATTATATGAAAAAATATATATACATACATGTATAAATATAAGTTTAATTATACGTGTAAATATATGTATAACCACATGTAACTATATTTATAATTATATGTATAAAAACATACAGCATAATGTTTAACTAAATGTTTATATCTATATATAAATATTTGTATAACTATAAAAAACTATATATAAATAAATATAACTTTATTTTTTAAATGTATACATATATGTAAATCTATATAATTGTTTATAACTTTATGTACATTTATTTATATTTACTTATAACTATTTGTATGTATATATCTATATATAATTATATGTTTAACTATATGTAACTATTTATAACTACATTTACTATATGTATCCTAACATATAATTATATATGGGATAATACAATTTTGTTGCACTAACTTGAAATAAAACGGCTAAAGATATAATATCAACCATATGTAAGCACATAGCATGAGAGTGTCCATTTATTATACTCATTTATGGTATAATACAAATAAGGATTGTACTCTTACCTAAACCCAGCCATTGGGCCTCAGGCTCAAATATGAACTTGTGTATAACAAAAGATAGGTTTGTACAGTAGAAATTTTATTTTCTTTTATATAATTCAACATTCTAACACTACACTCTCTATGTGTCTCTCTCTCCCTCTATGATTATTTCTATCCTTCTCTTCCTCTTTTTCTTTATGTGTCACACTCTATCTTTTGTAATTTTTTTTCTCGCTCTTCTTTTTTGCTTGTTCTCTCTCCCTCTCCACCACCCTATTTCTCTCTCCCTATCTCTCTCCCTCTCTCCCCCACTCTCTCTCCCACTCTCTCCCCTCTCTCCCAATTTCTCCCTTTTACTATTTCTCTCCCCCTCTCTCTTCCTCCTCTCTCTCCCTCTCTCTTTCCCGTCTCCCCATTTCTGTGCCCCTCTTTCTATCCACCTTATCCCTCCCTCTCTCTCTCTCCCTCTCCTCCTTCAAACTTTGAATGCCTTTCTTTTTTGTTTTCCTTTCTTTTGCATTATCGTATTTTGCACCCTTTATCTAGTATTAATGTGATATCTATTAATTTTTATCGTGCTAAAAATTTTTTTATCTATGAATGTAGATTCTGCAAACACATTACCTCGATATTCATGATTTTTAATTTTTAAATATTCATTTGTAATTAATTTTATTTAATTATTTGTATATTTTGAAGTAATAGAATATTTTATTTAAAATAATGATTGGGCATTATTTTTTGTAAATAAAATAGGGCAAAATGAGTTTAGATCATCAATTGATCTACAGAAGGGGTTATTAATGAATTTTTGAATAAAGATTTTTTGACTAGACTCGAAACATTCATCAATTATGCATGTAGTCAATCGAAATTGATGGATAGAGTAAAATTTAATTGTCCATGTAATCATCACAAGTATCAGAATATCTCTTTTCGTGATGCAAACACTATAAGATATCATTTGGCTAAATATGACTTTGTGCCAAATTATTTTGTTTGGATTTATCATGCGAAAAGTACAATGGCTCTGAATATTGACCAAAATGAGGGTACTAAATCATTTGCTTGTGGTGAATAATCATCAAACTCATACCATAGAATGATCACGGAAGCTGCTAGTGCTGACTTCAGAATGGATTACATGGATGAACCACCTAATCATGAAGCTTAGAAATTTTATGAAATACTTAAAGTTGTGGATAATAAGTTGTGGCCTGGTTGTAAAAAAATTTGCAACTGTCACTTGTGGCTCAACTAATGAGCATTAAGTAAAAAAATTATATGTCTGAGAAATTATTTAATAAGGTGACAAAATTTATCAAGGAGATTGTTTTGGATAATAATTTGATCACTAACAACTTTTACAGCACTAAGAAGTTACTATGAGAAATGGGTCTACCAGTGAAAAAATTGATTGTTGTTTAAATGGATGCATGCTATATTGGGGTGGTGATAGTGATTTAATTAGCTGTAAGTTTTATAATCATCCTCGATTTAGGAAGATACCTCGTGTTGTAGATACACGAAAAAATTAAAGGTTGTCTTAAAGAAGATATATTATTTCCATTAATTCCTCGATTATAGAGGCTATATGCATCAAATGCAATAGCAAATGATATGAGGTGGCATTCTGAGCATGAGGTTGAAGAAGGGGTAATGTGTCATCCATCAGATTCACTTACTTGGAAGCATTTTAATTATATACATAAATATTTTGCAGCAGAATGTCGAAATGTGAGATTCGGTCTCTGTACTGATGGATTTCAGCCATTTGGGCAATCTGGACAACAGTATTCAACATGGCCAGTGATAGTGACACCTTATAACTTTCCTTCGTGGTTGTCTATGGAGCAATATATGTTTTTGTCAATATTGGTTCCAAGGCCAAAAAATCCAAAAGATATGTTGGATGTTTTCTTACAGCTTCTTATTGTAGTGTTAAATCATTTGTGGGATATTGGTGTGAATACATATGATATCTCAAAGAAGAAAAATTTCATTATGCGAGCAGCCCTTATGTGGATGGTAAGTGACTTTCCTACATATTCAAAGTTGTCTGGCTGGAGAACTATAGGATGATTTGCATGCCCATATTGCATGACAAATTCTGATTCATTTACCCTCATATTTAGTGGTAAACAGTCATGGTTTGATAACAATCGTAAGTTTTTTCCTAAGAATCATCCATTTCGAAGAAATAGAACTGCATTTTGAAAAAATAAAACTGTGATGAAGGTTGCACTAGCAGTTCATTCAGGAGATGATATTATGACAAAGATTTAAAGTTTAGGTTTGAAGAAGGTAACTGAAAAAGAAGCTATTGGAAGTAATGGACGAATAGATAAATTATTTGGCTAGAAGAAATATTAAATATTTTGGGACTTGCCCTATTGGAAATCCAATTTAATTCATCTTAACTTAGATGTAATGCATATTGAAAAATAATATGTTTGAAAATGTTATCAACATTGTCCTTAATGTAGATGGAAAAACAAAAGACACTTTAAAATCAAGACAAGAGTTGAATGAATACTGTCGACATCTTGAATTGAAACTAAATGAGGAAATAGGAAAATTCACTAAAGCTTGCTACACACTTGATAAGAAGGCAAGACAAATATTGTGTGAATGTGTTAAAAATTTGAAATTCCCTGATTGATATGTATCGAATATGGGTAGATGCATGGATAAGAAGAATCTTAATTTATTTGGAATGAAAAGTCATGACTGTCATGTATTTATGCAGAGATTAATACCAAATGCATTCCGTGAAATACTTCCCCTGAGTGTTTGGAAGGTCCTTACAGAACTTAGTTTATTTTTCAAACAGCTAACTACAACCACAATCAAAATAGATGATATGTTGAGGTTGGAGAATAACATTCCACTTATTATTTGTAAGCTTGAACTGATATTCCCACTGAGTTTTTTTTGACTCAATGGAGCATTTTACAATCCATTTGGCATATGAAGCAAGGATTGTAGGGCCAGTGCAATTCAGGTGGATGTATCCTTTTGAGAGATAAATACATATAATTTGATGTGTTATATTATTTCATACAAAAAGTAATATTGTAATTTAATCTAATTGAAACCTAACATTATGATTGTATGTATCTTTGTAATTTGAAATTGAATGTTAGAAACAATGAAAAAGTTGAAGGTTTAATTTGCAATGCATATTTAGTAGAAGAAGCATCATCATTTTGTTCTTATTATTTTGAGGGCATGCCAATACAAAGAATAGAAATGTACCATAAAATGATAAAGATCATGTGATGGTAGAAAATGATTCTGTGGACAAACTATCTATCTTCAAGCACCCTAGAAGAGTATTTGGAAGAGCAATGAAAAGATGTATGATAGATGAAGAGTACAAAGCAACTCGGAGCTATGATTTACTTTATTGTAAAGAGGTTGCATCATATATTGAGTTTGTATACCAAAAATGATTATAGGTTTAATCATAGTTTAATTTTATCTTTAATATGAATTATTAAAAATTGATATACGCCCTTCTTTCTCTTTTTATATTTGTACTGTATTTATGGTGAGCAGTTAAAATATAAGCAACTAATAATTTCCAGCAATGATGTCGATTATATGCTAGAAACTAAATTTGCGAATTGGTTAAAAAATTATGTGAGAATTATTATGTTTTAAATTTTTGAATTATTTAATTTATTAATATCTTTTATTTGTTAATATCATTTTGTTAATCTATGTCACATGCAATTGTTCCTTCAAATGGAGATTCAAATATTTTCATTCAGAATCTAAGTAAAGGCCCATTTATATATGTGACAACCTTTTCTGGGTATTTTGTTAATGGATATAAATTTCACATAATTGGCCATTCTTGTGCCAACATCATAACAAAGAAGTGCAGACTTAGATATTGCACCCCCATTCTAGGAAGATGACATTAATAATATTGAGCCTCTAAATGTAGATAAAGATCCATAAAATTTATGAGACTCAAATGGTGGCATACACCTCTATTAATTTCAGATAGAAATTGATAATATTGTTGAGAAGGAACGCAACATAAATAACATGAATAGATTATTCTTTGTGCACTATCATTATATACATTAATGAAGAATAATATGTAATCAAGTTTTATTATGTTTCTATTTTAGCTAACATATTGTATCATAATATTTTATTAACTGATTTTATTTTTTGTTATTTATAAATAAATTTTTATAGTTTATGCTTTTATTAAATTTAATATAAAAATTTTAAAAATATGTAATTGATTTTTATGTAAATAATTAAAAATATGAAAATAAATAGAATAAAAATAGCTAGGGATTTTTGCTTCACTAATTTAGCTAGGGGATTTTCCCTTGCCAATTTAGTTATTCCCTTGCTAATTTTGCTAGGGAATATTCCCTCACTAACATTGCTAGGGAATATATTTACTTGTTAATTTTTGCGACGAGCACTTTAGTTTGGGAAAGATTCCGTAGTTATTCCATCATTATATCCACTTTAGCGATGGAATTAATACATTTAGCTAGGGAATTTTCCCTAGCTATTCGGTATTTTTCTTGTAGTGATAAAAGCATATATGATAAACCATTTTTTATAATTAACAAAAACCAAAAATAATTCAGAAATAATTATGATACAAAAGTTACATGGTTAAAACAAAAATATAATAGAAGTTTATAATCATTTAAATCTAAATCAGCATCTTTATCATTAGCTTATGAATTTGTGCATGGTTCTTCTACGTGGATACTCTACTAGAACTTGGTGTGCTATCTATCTCATCAAGGCCGCTAACTGTGACTCCATATAAGTCATCTACTATTCCATTGCATTCTTCATTTTTTTCATCTTATCATTCACTTGTTTCATTTACTACATATATATCAATTCAAACTTAAACAATATGAAAGATGATAACTTATTAATTTAGCAAAAATTAATGATATGACTATCACTTATATAGCATTTACCAAATTGCACTATAAATAATGACTAAGAGAATCATGGAGTTTTGTGGCACATATATAGCATTTACCAATCATGTTCATAATTCATCCATAAAACAAATATTGATGCTGACATTAATATTGACACTATCTAATATGTCATTTCTTACTAGAATATCAACATTATATAAGTAATATTTTCTATTTACAGATTCATAACATACCACAACTCTCCTAATTGACACCAAGAGTCGACTAGTATCACACACAATACACACCAAATTTTATGTCAACATTTTTAGCTTCCCGCCCCCACATTGTTGTGCATGCCTAGTGTGCACAGTATGAGTTATGATTTGCTATAGAGTAAGGGGGAAAAATTGCTAATTTATGCACCCCTCATTTGAAATGAAACAACTAGTGATACCAAGGGCATAATAGGCATAATGGGTACCTTCATTTTCTCTAAAAAAAATAGAAACATCATAGCTAGCACCAAGGGCAATGCACACATGCACTATGCTGTTATAGTGCACATGTAGACTACGTTGTTATAGAGCACATGTTTAATCTCTAAAAACATTCAATAACGCTTAAAAAAATAAAGAAATTTGCAGGTAATCCGATGGATGAATAGCATAAACAAAAAGCATAACTAACCCCTAGATTTACTGTAATGCGAAAAATATGCAGATGGCTATGAAGCCATTTTCTATTTGTCATGTGCTACAGATCGATGATTAACCCACTTTTGATTAAAGAAAGTTACATGCAATATAAAATGACATAATAATAACATTTTCTCTAGTAAGTAATAAGAAAAAGGAAGGTTTGCCATGCACATTTTAGTTCATTGCCAAGGGAGCTTACTGCAATTGAGGAGCACCAACTTGATTAGAGAAGAGTTGCAGCTCAGATTCAGTTTTTAGGTTGAAACTCGTGGA
This sequence comes from Sapria himalayana, assembly GCA_029783825.1. NCBI lineage: Eukaryota > Viridiplantae > Streptophyta > Magnoliopsida > Malpighiales > Rafflesiaceae > Sapria > Sapria himalayana. The sequence continues at coordinate 301,243 of JAREIK010001494.1, read as the reverse complement.
TGATGCATTTCCACAATCAAATAATAGATTATGTTTCACAACAGCAAGGCAAATATTGATTACTCTCAATAGTTCTTTCCTGCAAGGAGAAAAAAAAGGTATTGCTAAAGCTTAAGATTGACTATGAAGATTTCAAAGCTATTGAAAGAGAAACAAATCAAGATAATTATGAACAAGAACACATTTCTTTACTTTGTGACATCCGCTTCTGCCATAGTTTCAGCTCTATTCCTACCTGGAGAAAAGCATCATAATAAATCAAAGAGTGACAATGTTTTTTATTCAAAATCTAATTAAGAATAGCATGCAAACACCTTTATTCACAATTACATTCCACTCCTCGATCTTGTAGTATTTTGTGAAGCATAAAGACTCGTGCATAACTCATGTAATAACAAAACTGATAAAGACAACATTTTGATTAAATCTTACATAATTAATCTTCAATTGTGTAACCATATATTTGTACTCTTCACTCAAAGCTTTTTCCAAACACAAAATTTGAGAGAGATTCAGATATATATATATATATATATTCATCTTCTCTAGAAAAGTAGATTGTATTTTAAAAATTAATACTAGCTGGGAGTAATTTCACTGGGCTGCTTCTAGTTGGGACATTTTTTCATCAAACACATTAACAGTTTCCAAAACATCAGGTGCACTAACAAACCACATGAACCTTCAAAGAAAAAGTAGCAATCAACTTTGGTTAGAAAAACAATTGTTTGGTCTTGTTCGTAACCTTTTGAGATTATTTTGGTAAACCAAGTTTCAAGATCTTGGCATTGATCCACTTTAATCTCGATTGAAGATCCTACAAGACCTGTTAGTGATTATGTGACTTTTAGCTAACTCACAAATGAATTTAAGAGACCACTACCAAGCTTCTCTATCTTTCCATTGCTCATGATGAACAAAAAATAGCTACAATGAACAAAAAATCAATGAACATTTCTGCATTTACGTCCACCTCCACCACAGTCATGTCCTTTAGGCTCCATCTACTATACAAAAAATAAAAAAATAGAACAAATAATATAGATATGATGAACAACCATAAATTTTAGAATAATATAGACCAATTGATTTCAAAAAAATATAGAAAGTCTTTGATACTATAATATAATAAAATAGTTATAACAATTTAATTATTGGCATAACTATCATCCTCCAATGGATCTTTTGACATTTCATATGATTCTAATAGATGTTTCAACTCATCTACAGATAAAGAATGATCATTTTAAATTTTTATAAGGCCATCATTTGAGTCACATAAATTTTTTAGATCTTCATCTACATGTACAGGCTCAATATTATTTATGTCATAATTTGATCAAGCTTTGATTTTGCCAATGACCCACCAATCACTCTTATCACGAGATAAACTCGGATATTTATTATAATATACTTGTGTAGATTAAAATGACATAATAAATGGCACATATTGATTATATCTACATTTATGGTTAACATCCACTAGCTTATACTCCGAATAAATCTTTGTAACCACATTTCATGTAGGATCAAACCACTCACACGTCACACTTTAATAATACAATCTTATTATTTTTGAGTCCATGATACTCTAACTCAATAACTTCAGCAAGTTGACCATAATAATCAATCTCATCTTTACTATAACTAGATGCTTTAATGCATACACCACTATTCATTGTTTCTTTAGAAGAACCATATCTGATTGTGTGAAATTTATATCCATTGATAAAATACCTAGGATAGGTTCTCGGATATCTAAATGGGCCTTTAATTTGATTCTAAATGAATATGTTTGAATCTCCATTTGAAGGATCATTTTCCTGTTGCATAAATTAAACAAATGATGTTAACAACTAAAAGATATTAATAAATCAATTAATTCAAAAAAATGAAACTTAATAATTCTCACATAGTTTTTGAACTAATTCACAAATTTTGTTTATAGCATTGAATCTACCTCATGCAAAGAAATGGTTGGTTGTCTATGTTTTAACTGCTCACCATAAACACTACACAAATATAAATAGAGAGAGAATAATGAATATCAATTTTTAATTATTCCTATTAAGCACAAGATTAAACTATGATTAAACCCACAACCATGTTGGGTATACATACTCAATATATGATGCAACTTACTCACAATTAAGTAAAAGCTAGCTCCAAGTTGCTTTGTACTCTTCATCTATCATACATCTTTTCTTTTCTCTTTTAAATACTCTTCTAGGGTGCTTGAAGATAGATAGTTTGTCCACATATTCATTTTCTACCAGCACACGATCTTCATTATTCCGAGGCACATTTCTATTTTTTGTTTTGACATGTTCCTCAAAATAATAAGAACAAAAAGATGATGCTTCTTCTACTAAAATTACATTGTAAATTGAACCTTCAACTTTTAACTTGTTTCTAACATTAAATTTCAACTTATGAAGATACCTACAACCATTTTGTTAGGTTTCAATTAAATCAAATTACAATATTAATTTATACTTGAAATAATAAACATAGCTACTTATATTTATTTATCTCTCAAAATGATACATCCACCTGTATTGCACTGACCAGGCTATCCTTACTTCATATGCCAAATGGACTGATAAATGCTCCATTGAGTCAAAAAAACTCAGTGGGAATATTCATTCAAGCTTACAAAGAATGAGAGGATATCATTCTCTAGTCTCACCATGTTATCTATTTTCTTTGTGGTTGTAGTTTGCTGTTTGGAGAAGAAACAAAGTTCTATAATGACCTTCCAAACACTTAGGAGAAGTAATTCACAGAAAGCAATTGGTAAATCTCTACATAAATACATGATAGTCTTTGCTTTTCATTCCAAATAACTTAAGATTCTCCTTATCCACACATCTGCCCATATTTGAGATATATCCATTAGGAAATTTCAAATTTTTAACCCATTCACAGAATGTCTGCATTGCTTTCTTATCAAGTGTGTAACAAGCTTTAGGGAATTTTCTTGTAGACTCGTTTAGTTTCAATTTAGGATGCCAATAGTAATAATTAACTTTTGTTTTGATTTTAAAGTGTCCTTTGCTTTTATCTCTACATAAAGGATTGTGTTGAAAACATTATCAAACAGATTTTTTTCAATACTCATCACAACCAATATTTGATGGATTAAATTGGACTTCCAATAGGGAAAGTCCCAAAAAATATTGTGTTTCCTACCGCCAAATATTTTCCATATTGGTCCATTAGTTTTAGTAACATCCATTTAGTTAACTTCTTCAGTCACAAACTCTGAATCTCGGTCAAGATATCTTTTAATGAACCAACAACTGGTACACTATTATCACTATTTTATTTTTTTGAAAAGTAGTTCTATTTTCGCAAAATGGATGATTTGTAGGTTGAAATCTCAAAGGCAGTACTCCAACCAGACAATATTATATATACAGAAAAATGACTTACCATCCACTTAAGGGTTGCCCGCATAATGAAATTTTGCTTCTTTGAAAGGTCATATGTATTCAACCCACCATCCCACAAATTTTTTAACTCTATAATAAAAGGCTATAAGAAAACATCCAACATTTCATTATGATTTTTTTTCCCTGCAATCAATATTGACAAAAATATATATTGCTCCTTTATACACAACTATGTTGGCAAATTATAAGGTGTCACTATTACTAGCCATGTTGAATACTATTGTACAGATTGGCCAAAAGGCTAAAACCATCAGTGTAGAGACCCAATCTCACATTTTGACTTTCAACTACAAAATCTTGATGTATATGATTAAAATGCTCTCAAGCAAGTGAATTTGATGGATGATGCATCACCCCTTCTTCAACCTCATGCTCAGAATGCCACCTCATATCATGTGCTGTAGCATTTGATGCATATAGTATCTACAATCGAGGAATTAAAGAAAAGTAATACATCTTCTTAAATACAACTTTCATCTTTTGTCGCATATTTGCAACAAGAAGCACCTTTTTAAACTGAGGTTAATCACAAAACTTACAACTAATTAAATTACTATCACCACCCCAATATAACCTACATCCATTAAAACAATAATCAATTTTTTCAACTAGTACCCCCATACCTCATAGTAACTTCTTAGTGTTGTAAAAGTTATTAGTGACCAAATTATTATCTGGAATAATATCATTCATGAGTTCTATCACATGATCAAATAATTTCTCAAACATATGATTTTCTAATTTTTTTGCTCATAAGTCGAGCCACAAGTGACAATTGCGAATGTATTTTACAATCAGGCAACAAATCATTTTTTATAACTTTAAGCATATCAAAAAATCTCTAAGCTTTAGGATTAGATGGTTCATCCATGTAATCCATATTGAATTCACCATCAGCAGCTTTCATGTCCATTCTATGGTATGTGTTTGATGCTTCTTCACTACATGCATATGATTCTTTACCCTCATTTCAGTCAATGTTCAAAGTCATTATACTTTCCCCATTATAAATCCAAACAACATAATTTGGTACAATGCCATTTTAACCACTTGGCATCTTATAGTGTTTTCATCACGAAATGACATATTTTAACACTTGTAGTTATTACATGGACACGTAATTTTATTTCCTTCCATCCATCTTAGTCGACTACATGCAAAGTTGATGAAAGTTCCTAGCACACTCAAAGATCTTGATTCAAAATTCCATTCATAAAACTTTTGTACATCCACTGATGATCTGAATTCATTTTGCTTTGTTATATTTGCAAATAATAATGCTCAATCATAATTCTGAATGAAACATACAATGAATTCAAATAATATTAATAATTAAATATAATTACTTACAGATGAATATGCAAAGATAAAATATGATGAATATTGAGGCAATGCATTTGTAGAATCTACATGAATAAACAAAGTATTTATTAGCAGATTAGAAATTAAAAGATATCACGCTATTACTAGATGAAGGGATCAAACCACATGAACGTGGATGGACATGAAAGGGAATTAAAAAAAGGAAGGAATTGAAAGTTTGAAGGAGTAAGCTTCTCACTTCTCAATGAAGATCAAAGAGAAAAATTTCTACTGTGATTCGACTCAATTTTTGACTATTATAATAAAAAAGAATGAAAAAATTAATGGAATGAAGATCTAATTCCAAGAACTCTTGGAAAATGAATTAATAAAGAATTAAAACATGAACAAAGATAAATTTCGACTAGAAAACATATTATACAAAGTATTCAACTAGGAAATATAGATGTTAAGCAAGCTACAGTTACAAATTCCTAACATTACAAATATAGACATATTAGAGATACAAAGAATGATAGATATTAAAATTAACATAATGTAGGAACACTTATATAACTATAAGACAATTTGACAAATAAGTGAATGGATGATACATGTTTACTTATTCTGTTTATATGCATAATAATTTTATGCATAATGTGTTTGTGCATAATATGTTTATGCATAAATAGATGATGCATAACATTTTAATGCATGAACATGTTTTTATTCATAACATGTTGATGCATAAACAATATGCATAACATTTTGCTATATGCATAAACATGAAATACATTTAACATGATACTATGCATAATGTGCTATTATGCATAAAAATATGTTTTTGCTTAAACACATTATGCATAACATTTTTATGCATAATATTGATGCATAAATAAGTTATGCACATCATTTCATGCATAAATAAGTTATGCACAGCATTTCATGCATAAATATGTGTTTGAGCATGACAAGTTTGTGCATAAATAAATATAATTTATTATCTAATAATAGAAGGGTAATTATGGGCTTTAGATTTTGGGGAAAAAAATGACCCAAATCATAAATAATTTTGATTTGGGTCCCTAAAAGTTAAAAAAATGGTGATATTATAATTAGTTTCATTGTATAATCTTTTAACATAATTTCCCCTTTTTTTATCATTTTTTATCAATTTTTTTTATTTTTTTATATATCATACGATTTATCCTATAATATACTTATAAATATATATATAGTTTTTTATTTTTATTTTTATTTTTATTTTTTATAATTTGTATAAGAAAATCAATTATGTGGTAAACATACCTACATATGATAATGTTATTTGAAAACTAATTTTTTTGGGCTTAAAATAAAAATGTACCTATTTATTATATTAGTATATATCATTGTGAAAAATAATATTTTTACCAGTATTTACGATGTAGAAAATATATTAAATAAATTTTTAATTTTTGTAAAATCACACTAAATATCTATTTTCATTTTAAGTGAGTTGACAAAATATCTTTAGAAAATGATATCTTGATATATTATTTTCACATATGGTATTATTCAAATTGATAAAACTAATAAAGTTTTAGGTTGAAAATTATTTAGACTACATGATGAATTAGAGAGAAATTTTAAAATTAATTAAATAAAGATAAAATATTGGAAAGAATAGTTTCCATTTGGTTAAGAGAAAAATATTATAAAATAATTATTTGATAATTCATATTTCAAAATATCGAACTACTACAAATATGTTATTTATATGATTACTATAATATAAATATATATAGTAAAAAACTTGTGTGTAAAAGGATAATTGACTCAGGTTTAGGTTGCATTATGATACTTCCCAATTAAATCCTTAACAATAGCCAATAGCCAACAAACAATTTGCACATCCACACTGCTCAACACAAATACCAACACCTATTTTGTGATTAACATCCAAAACCACAAGACTGTCTAAGTTGCAATAAACATGGATATCAAGCCTGCATACCTACTATGCAACATTAACATCCAGACAATGAGAAAGTATTATATCACACATGCATGAAGTCTGTATACGAATCAGTTTATATAAGCAATCCAAGCTTACCATGGTTATTAATGATTTTGGTACTTGTAATGATTTACCATGAACATCCACATTAATACTATGTGCATGAGGAGGATCCTAGGCCATTTATATAATTATGGAAAAAACTTGACTTTACACGTTATCATATAGACACAAATATCTACTATATAATTTCTATGGAAAATGCAATATACGGTAATATTTACGGTAGAAGGAGAATTTCGAAAAAACAAATAGCAGAATCCAAACACACACTCCTGCATTAAGATAATCGATGAAAAGTTAGGTTATAAACCATACCTCAAATAAATAAGAAACTCATAGCTGAAGGAATTCTCACTTACTCTACTAATAGGTTAGGATGTATCCATGTAAAGAGAGAGAGGAAAACTATGGAGGATTTTGATGCTTGTTAGAGTTGTCACTATAGTCTCGACAACAAGTGAACACATAATGATAGTGTTTTGAAGTTTTAAAATTCCCAAAATAATTTAATTTTTCATTATCAAAACATTAAATAAACAATAAATATATAAAATACATAAAAACTCATATTTTTATTATTATAAAATATTTTCAACAAGTTTATGTTCGTGTAGCAAGGTACAAATGAAAAACAAACATCTTATAATTTTTAATAATCAAACTAATAATACAATAAATATATAAATAAATTCAAAAAATAAATTTATAGCTTTATAACTAGAAAAAAAAAATCAAATGACTACAAAATTTGCAAACATCATATTGCAAGACACATGAAAATATGATTGGTCATTAAGCCACTCTCCTAAAAATTATAAAATACTTTTTATTTAAAAATATAAATATATATATTTTATGTTTATAAATTTTTAAGAATTCATATTAATTTTTATAAAGATAATATGAAAAAATTTTAAAGGCTTAAAATTTCAGATTATTTGACATAATTTATAATTTATAAAATTCTAAAAATTACTTAAAGTGAGAAGATTATTATAAAAAGTTATATTTATTATTTTAGTAAAGGCAGAATATTAAAAGCTAAAAGTAAAAATCTTACTCAATTATTTAATTCTTATAAATTTTAGTAGGGGTAAACATCTATGTATTTATCTTTAAATATCAATTTATGTCTTTTAAATTTTATGAAAAATTTTAAATTTTATTTATAATTCATAATTTTGAAATTGTTTAGGAATTATATTTTAAAAAGTTTTTTATAATCAAAGAAGATATTGTTTTTAACTTTAAATAATATTAATATTTACTAGCGTATTCGTTAATTCAAATATTTTTGTAAATATTTTTTATTTAATCATACAATAAATTATTTTAGCTTTTTATTAAAAGAAATTTTAATTTATATTCATTTATTTTTTAAATATCTTATAAATTATTATAATTATAGAATTAATTATTTAATGTTTTTTAATACAAATATTTAAATTTCATAATTAAACATGTAAAAAAATGTATGTATAATTTTTAAAAAATTTTATAATCATAAAATAGTTATTTTAGTTTTTATTAATGTAAATATTTTTCGTATTTATATATATTTGAAATTATTTATTTAAAATATCATATTTTTATAATTATATGAGGAGAATGTATCTTTCAAGGATCGCTCAATTATAGACAATGACATATATTTAATATACAAAATTACATAAAATATTAAAACAAATAAAATGTTATAAAAAATTAATTCTTTAAAGATTAGCGATAGAAATTATCACTAGCCCAAATAGCTAAGAAAAAATCTCTAGATAAAGGCATATATTTTGTGAAAATTATCATTTAAGGAATAATAACTAATAATTAAATATAAAATCTTAAAAAAATTAATATAATTATTTAGTGATGAATTTGTCTCGAACTAATTAGCTAGGAATAATCCATTGCTAAAGCCATTGCAAAAATTGCCACCATTCTTTACATGAAAATCTATCACAATATTAACCAAGGACAATTTTTAATCAAAAATTTCTGTCACTAATCTATCAGAAATCCTTCGGAAATTTGTAATTCAAGGTAAAATAAAAAATCTTTTGCTATTATTTAGCAAATCACTCATGAATTATCTAAGGATAATTCCCATGCTAAATTTTACAAGATAAATAGACATTTTCTTGTAGTGATCTATATGTTTGTGTATCTATATATCTATCTTTTAAGCTATTTATATATCTATCTATCTATTTATCAATCAATCAATCAAGCTATATAACTATTTGTCTCTCTATCTATCTTTCTATCAATCTAACTATCTATCTATCTATCTATCTATCAATTTATCTATCTATCTAACTATCATTCTATTAATTTATATATCTATCTCTCAATCTTTTTATCTATTTATCTATCTATCTATTTGTCAATTTTTATGTCTATCTATTATTCTATCTATCTATCCAACTATCTTTCTAATTATCTATTTAACTCTATATATATATATCTGTTTGTCTATGTATCTATCTATCAGTATATCTATATGTATATCTATCTAAATATTTTTCTATCTATCAATGTGTCTATCAATCTATCAATCAATCTGTCTATTAATCTATCTATAAATCTGTGTATCAATTTGTCTATTAATGTTTCTATCAAACTATTTAATTATTTAGCAAACTATCTATCTACCTATCTATCAATCTATCTACATATCTATCTATCTATCTATATATCTATCTATCTATCTATCAGTATATCTATATATCTATTTATATATTGTCAATCTATCCATCTATTTATTTGTCTTTCTATTTGTCTAGCTTTCAATTTATCTAGCTATCTAAATATACATCTATCTATATGTTTATCTATCTGTATATCTATATGTATATCTTTTTGTCTATGTATTTGTCTATCTATCCTTTTTCTATCTATATGTCTATTTGTTTATCTATCTGTCTTTCTATATGTCTTTATATCTTTCTATTTATGTATATATATTTTTATCTATCTGTCTATTTATTTGTCTATCTATCTATCTATCTTTATATATATCAATCAATCAGAATATCTGTCTATCTATCTGTCTATCTATCTGTCTATCTATCTGTCTATTTATCAGTCTATCTATCTATCTTTCTGTTTATCGCTTTATCTATTTATATGTCTATAAGATAGTCTATCTTTTTGTCTATTTATCTGTCTATTATGTATTTAATTGTCTATATATCTACTTGTCTATATATCTATCTATCTATCATCTATCTATATGTCTATTTATTTGTCTGTCGATTGGTCTATATATTTATTTGTCTATCTATATGTATATCCGTATGTTTATCTATTTGTCTATTTGTCTATCTATTGGTCTATATATATATATATATATATATATATATATATATATATATATATATATATATATATATATTTGTATATCTATATATCTAACTATCTATCTATCCATTTATCTATCTATCTATTTGACTATTTATCTATTTATCAATCTATCAATCTATCTATTTTTCCATCTTTCTATCTATCTATCATTCGATCTATATATCTATTTGTCTAACTATCTTTCAATCAAGCTGTCTATCTATCTTTCATTCTATTTGTCTAGCTATTTATCTATAATATATCTCTCTAGCTCTCTATCTATTTATCTATCTAACAGTCTATATATCTATCTATCTTTCTATCTATCTATATTTCTAACTATCTATCTATCTATTTGTCGATCTATCAATCTTAAAATTTGTTTATCTATCTATCTATATGTATGTCTTTTTATCTATCTATCTATCTATCTATCTATCTGGCTATCTATATTTCTTTCTATGTGTTTATCTATATTCCTATCTTTCTATATATCTATTTGTCTACCTATCTGTCTATCTTTCAATCTATTTATTTGTCTAACTATTTATCAATATTTCTATCTATCTATCTTTCTATATATTTATCTATCAAACTATCTGTCTATCTATCTATCTATCAATATATCTGTCTATATATCTATATCTATCTTACTATCTATTTTTTATCTAACTATCTATCAATCTATCTGTCCATCTATCTATCAACCTATATAACTATTTGTATAACTATATGTCTATCTATTTTTCTATCTATCTGTCTATCTTTTTCACTATATCTTTATTTATTTGTCTATGCAAATGCCTTTTATATGTCTATATATCTGCATATCTATTTATTTATCTATCTATCTATTTGTGTATCGATTAAGCAACCAATCTCTCTATCAATCAGACTATCTTTTTTTTTCAACGAGGAGAACAGACATGTCATGGGTCCAGAGTCCAGACAAATGCAAAACAAAAACATTATCAGCAAGAACTTCGACACACATTTTAAATCGAGAAATGGCGATCATCAAGAATGATGGCCATCGTCGGAATGCAATCCCGGAATCTTTTCTCTTATCTTCTCCTGAATGCCCTTTCTGGACTCGTCATCATTACCGACAGGACGAGGAGAAGGAGGTGGGGGAGAGACCCCATCCTGTTTCTTGGCGTGATGACCAGGTAATTTCTCCTTTATTTTCTCGTGAAAGCACTTCTTTTCTTCACCGCCGGCAGCAACCTCCGACGAGACAACCACATCGGACTTCTCCACCCCGACGGCATCATCTTCCTCCTTAACCAGATGGATCAGATGTTTCCTTCCCTTCTTCTTCTTCTTACCTTCTCCTTGTTCTTCCTCCTCTTCACCGGAAGAGCTAGAGCTGCTGTCTGACCGATAAAGCTTTTCCAGCAAGCCATGGTGCTTCGCCACCTTCTCGTCGTCATCTTTTTGCTTGCCTGCTACATCCTCCTCTTCAGAAAATTGAACCTTCTCACTAAATTCCGTCACGATCACATTAACGTCTTCCTGAGCATCCATATATTTGTGCTTCTCGTGCTTTTCAGCCATATTTGTGCTCTCCCGCTTAGATGTTAATGGCTATCAATCAGACTATCTATCCGTCTATATATCCACCGATCTATACGTATATTTTTATGTCTATCTATTATTCTATCTTTCTATATATATCTGTTTGTCTATCTTTCTGTCTATAGATATATATATGTCTATCTATGTGTCTCACTATCTATTTATCTATCTATATATTAATATGTCTATCTATCTACATATCTATCTATGAATGAATGAATCAATTAATCTATTTATCTATTTATCTATCTATTTGTATGTCTACCTTTCTATCTAACTATTTTTTTTACTATCAATCTATATCACAATCTTTCTATCTAACTATTAGTGTATTTATCTATCTATATGTCTATTTATATGTCTATCTATATTTCTAACTATCAATCATTCTATTTGTCAATCAATCATCTATCTATCTATTTATCTATCCTTCTATTTAACTATATATCTATCTCTCTGACATCTCTCTATTTATCTCTCTAGCTATATTTCTATCTATCTTATATATCTATATCTGTATATCTATCTATCTATCTATCTATCTATCTATCTATAAATTTATATATCTAACTACCTGCCTACCTATCTATATGTCTATCTATATATCTATTTTTATATCTATTTTTCTATCTATCTATCAATCTACCTGTTAATTTAGATATCTATCTATTTATTTATCTATATATCTATAGGTCTACCTATCTATCAATCTATCTAACTATCTATATATTTATTTATTTATCTATTTGCATATCTATCTATCTATATATCTATTTATATATCTATCTATCAATTTTTGTATTTATCTATCAGTGTCTCTGTCTATCTCTCTATTTATCTGTCTATGTCTATGCCTATCTATCTATCTTTCTTTCTATTTGTCTATATATCTTTCTATCAAACTATCTATCTATCAATATATTTATCTATCTAATACCTAACTATTTATTTGTCTATCTATCTATATATCCATCTTTCTATAGATCTATATATATATTTTTCTATCTATCTATCCATTTTTCTATCTTTCTGTCTATCTATATATTTGTCTAAACATATATATCAATCAATTAATCTATCTTTCTTTCTATAAGTCTTTCTATCTGTCTATGTATGTATCTATCTATTTGTCAATCTATTTGTCAATCTATTTGTCAATCTATTTTTCAATCAATATATCTATCGATCTTTATATCTATATATCCTTCACTCTATCTATCTATCTATTTGTGTATAAAGCTATCTCTCTGTCTACCTATCTATCTATATATCTATCTTTCTATAAGTCTATCTATTTTTTAATCTATTTTTTATCTATCTACCTTTATATCTATCTGTTTATCTATATATCTCGTTATCTATATATGTATCTATTATCTATGTGTCAATCTATTTGTATTACTATCTTTCTAATTATGTGTATATTTATTTGTATATCTATCTATCTGTCTGTTTATTTGTTTATCTATATGTATATCTATATGTATATCTATCTATCTATCTATATATTTATCTATCCATCTATCTATCTACATATGTCTACGCACACAGACATATATATATATTTATCTTTCTATTCATCTAGCTGTCTAACTATCTATGTATCTTTCATTCATTTCTATCTATCTATCTATCTATCTATCTTCTATCAATTTTTCTATCAAACTATCTATATATTTGTCTATCTAACGATATATAAGTCAATATATCTATCTATTTATCTGTCTATCTATCTTTTTATCTATATGTATATCTATTTGTCTATCTATTTGTCAATCCATTAATCAATCTTTCTATCTATCAATCTCTCTTTCAATCAATCTATCAATTTGTCTTTCAATTTTACTATCAAATTGTCTATCCAGATATATATACCAATCTATCAATCTAATTATCAATATGTCTATCAAACTATCTATCAATATAAATATCTATCTTTTACTATATCTATTTCTCTTCTGTCTATTATTCTATCTATCTATCTATTTATATGTCTATCTATCTTTCTATCTATCCATCTATCTATCTATCTCTCTATTTATATATTATTTTATATGTTTTTCTATAGATTTATATTTTTTGTGTGTCTATCAACCTATCTAATAATCTCTCTATCTATCTTTCTTTCTTTCAATCTATCTGTCTATCTATCTATCTCACTATTTGACTATCTATTTATCTATCTTTCCATCTAAATATCTATATATTTATCTATCTATCTGTCTATCTCTCTATTTATAAATTTATCTATATATATCTATCAGTCCATCGATTTATCAATCAATTTCTTTATCTATATGCCTATCTATCTTTGTAAGAATTTATATATATATATCTCTCTATATATTTATATCTCTATTTATCTAAATATTTATCTATCTATTTATATAAATGTTAATCTATCTTTATATCTATTTGTCTTTTTTTAGACTATCTATCTTTCTATCTTTAAATCTGTATATCTATATTTCTATCTATTTATCTATCAATTTATCTATCTGTCTATCAATCTACATATCTATCTGTCTATATATCTATTTATTTATCTATCCATGTATATATCTATATATCTATCTATCTATTTGTTTAGCTATCTGTCTATCTATCTATCTATTTATCTAATTGTCTATCTATAAGTTTATATATATTCTATCTATATGTATCTGTCAATCTATCTTTCTATTTATTTGTCTATCCATTTGTCTATATACTTATCTCTCTATTTATCTATCTATCTGTGTAGTTATCTATCTATCTATTTTTTATTTATCTATCTATCTATCTATTTTTCTATCTATATGTTTATATATATTATATCTATATGTCAATTTATGTACCTATCTATTTATAGGTTACCAATCTATCTTTCTTTCTATCTATATATTTGTTTATATATCAGTCTATCTATCTATCTATTTTTCTATCTATCTATCTATATATCTATATATGTCCAACTATATGTTTATTTATCTTTGATTCTTCATTCCATATATCTATTATTTATCTATCTATCTATCTATCTATGTCTCTATCTTTTTGTCTATTTATCATTCTATTTATTTGTCAATCTATTTGTCTATCTAAAAGTGTATATATATTTCTTTCTAACTATTGATCTATCTATCTGTCTATTAATGTTTCTATCAATTTATACATCTATATATCAATATGTCTATCCATTTGTCTATCTATATATCTATCTATCTATCTAATGATCTATATATCTATCTATCCGACTATGTATCTATCTATCTATATATTAATCTATCTATCTATCTATCTATATATTTATCTATCTATGTATTTATCTATCTTTCTATATATTTATGTATTTATTAGCATAACTAATTACCTATATATTTTTCTATCTATCTATCTATCTAACTATATATCTATTTATTTATCTATCTCTCTATATATCTATGTGTATATCTTTCTATCTATATCTATCTATCTATTTTTCTATCTATTTGTCTACTAATTTGACTATCTATATGTGTATCTATCTATTTAACTATCTATATATCTATTTGTCTATCTATATATCTATTTATCTATCTATCTATCAAACTAACAATATATCTATCTATATGTCCATAAATTTATTTATCTATGTGTGTATCTATTTGTTTATTTATCTTTCTATCTATCTATGCATCTATCTATCTATATAACTACCTAAATATTTCTCTATATAACTATCTATTTATTTAATTATTTATCTATCTATGCCTATCTATCTATCTTTAGATCTATCTATCTATCCATTCGCCTGTCTATGTACATATCTTTCTTTTTATCTGTCTATCAATTTGTGTAACAATTTGTCTATCAATTTGTCTATTTATCTATCAATACGTGTATCTATCTATCCATTTATTTATCTATCTATCTATATGTATAATTACCTATCTTTCTATTTATCTATCAATCTATTTATTTATCGATCAATATTTCTATATATCTAACTATCAATCTTTATATCCATCTATTCATCTATCATTCTAACTGTCTATCTATTGATCTGTCTATCAAACTATCTATCTATTTGTCTAACAATATGTCTATTTATCTATCTATTTATCTATCTATCTATATATAGATATGCTTATCTATCTATCTATAAATCTATATATCAATCTATTTATCTATATGTCTATCAATCTATATATCTACATGTCATTTTATCAATATGCCTATATGGCTGTTGATTTCTCTATTTGTCTGTCTATTTATCTATTTATCTATCTATCTATTTGTCTATATATCTTATATCTACTCTCTATCTATTTATCTATATATCTATCTATTTATCAATCTATCCAGATGTATATCTTTCTATCTATTAATTTTTCTATCTATATATCTATTTATATGTCTATATATCTATCTATTTGTCTATCTATTTATATATCTGTCTGTCTGTCTATCCCCATGTCTATCTATTTATCTATCTTTCTATCTACCTATCTATCTATATGTCTGTCTGTATGTCTATCTATATGTATGTCTATCTATCTATCATTCTATCTGTATATTTATCTATCTATCATTCTATCTGTATATTTATTTATCTATCATTCTATTTGTCTATTTATCTATTTATCTATCTATTTATCCATCAATCTATCTATCTATATATCTTTCTATCTTTTTATCTATCACTCTATCTATTTGTCTATATTATTGTCTATCTATCTATATATCTATCTATTTCTTTATCTATCTATCTATCTATATATTTATCTTTCTATATATCTATCTATATATATATATCTATCTATCTGTCTGTCTTTCTAACTATCTATATATATCTTACTAATTATCTTTCTATCTATTTGTCTATCTATCTAATTATCTATTTGTCAAATAATATATCTTCCTTTTTATCTATTTATCTATCTATCTATAGGTATATCTATCTATCTATCTATCTATATGCCTATATATATGTCTATCTATTTGCCTATCATTCTATCTATCTATGTATTTGTGTATCTATATGTCTATATATCTTTTAATCTATTTATGTTTCTATCTATTTATTTTTCCGTCTATCTATTAGTCTATTTATCTATCTATCTGTCTTTCTATCAATTTTTTTATATTTCTGTCTATCTATCTATATATGTGTCTATCTTTCTCTCTAACACAACAAGAAAAATCCCAAACACCTAGGTAAAATTCCCTAGATAAATGGGGGTTTTCTTTTGCTAAACAAAATAAAACAACGAATTAACTATAGAATCATTCCCAATCTAAAGAATTTGTCTTAAAAAATTAACGAATGAAATATTCCATGGCTAAAAAATAATAGTGACAAAAAATTTTTTAGCTAAAATAATGATTTCCATAGCTAAATTAGCAAGGGAAATTTTCCTGTCTATTTTCATTCCAAAACTATTTTCAGAATTTTATTTTTTTCCAAAAATTTAAATAAATAATTTAAATTTTTTATATTAAATTGAATAAAAATAGAAACTATGAATGATAATTTATAATTAACACAAAATATAATCATTTAATAAATTATTCTGATACGATATTTTACATAATTAAAATAAAAACATAACAAAATTTTATTACATCTTATTCATCAAAGTATCTACTGACAGTGCATAAAGTATAATCTATCCGTGCATTGACGTTGCTCTCTTTCTCATCTCCTCCAATCACCATCTTTCTACTGTGACAAAGCTGTGCGAGTCATGGTGCATCATGTCTCATAAAAAATACCTTAGCTTATACAAGCTTCATATGGGGGGAACAATGCAGTACCATGACAGTATGAAATTAAACCTGTCAATAAAATCAAAATAAAAAATTAAATAAAGTTATGTTTTGATAAATATATAATACTACAATATATATATATATATACATATATATTATAGTGTATATAAACATATACTAGCATTTCACTAGTTACTTATATTACTACATTATATGTACATATAAACTACAGTATTATATGTACATATACTAAATATATATGTACGTATATACTGAGTATGTATGTATGTATATACCACATTTGCTACTATTGCTGCTACTGCCACTGATAATAAAAGTGGGGTGGGTGATGATGCTTGACTGATGAATTTCTTTGCTAACCACTCATTTTAAGATTGAGCGAGTTTTTGACAAGGCATCGAGCTGCTTCTCACAAAATAGGATCCGATATTCCACAAGGCACTTGCAGCCTATAAAAATTAGGTAATATTACATTTTTCCATCCGATTGAATATAGTTTTGTGAAATCTTATAAAAGTACACGATACTACATGAGCATCATAATCATCATCATCATCCTAAGATATAGTACAATTAGAATCAATCTTTGTAGAACCTATAGTAAGAAAACATATTTCCTCATACATATGCTTAATACCATGTGATAATTACATATCTACACAATTACTAAAAGATTTAAGACCAACCTCTGTCTGCCTTGTTGGCCTAAACCAGAAAAATCTCCATGCCACGACCTTGGGGAAGGTTTAATATTAATGGCTTTTATGACATACATCGGTAAGTAATCCACGATGATGACCAGACTAGCCCGAGCAATTATATATTCAAACATGTGTGTGTGTGTGTGTGTGAGTAAATGGGTGTGTATGTATGACAATATATACATGTCTACACATAAATATATGCACCCACTAATGTGTATACTCAGTATATATGTACGTATATACTCGGTATATATGTACTTATATACTGTAGTATATATATATATACGTATATATCGAGTATATATGTACGTATATACTATAGTATTATATGTACATATATATAATCACAGAGCCATAGATGACACATACACACATGTCCTTTCATGGAAATACACATACGATCAATGACAACAGAAGGAATTAATCTAGGGCTTAAAATACACACATATAGGTCTCTCAAGCATGGTCAGCATCTTCTAGTTCTTTGTCATTTGGTACTCCACAGAGATAGAGAACAGTATTACACCTACACATGGAGCATAACATACTACATTTGAAAACTAATAAAGAACACAACACTTTTGCAAACTAATAAAGAACACAACACTTTTGCAAACTAATAAAGAACAGAACACTATGCCACTAATAAACAAATAGACTAGCGCATGCAACACCAACTGCCATTTTCTAGAAATTTCACACAACGAGATTATCATGAGCTTATTTTAAATTACCAAATCAAGAATTCTCCAAGATTTCCAGTGAACTCCCCATCAACATATTCTTCTATGTTGCCCAGCTTCACGCATCAGTCCATGGTTAATTATAGGAAAGTCAGAAACTGCCAAACAAAATGGAACACTACAAGAAAAATCACATTTAGCTAGGGAAAATTCCCTAGCTAAATGGGCATTTTTCGTCACTAAATAGGATATAGCAATGGATTACCTGATGGATAGGTTCCATATCTAAAGTGTTTCTTGCTAAAATTTGCGACAGAAAGTGTCCCTAGCTAAAAAGTTTGCAATGAAAAAATTCCTTGCTAAAAAAGACAAATTAACTTACTAAATTAGCTTGCTAATTGAGATTTTTCATTGTTAAACGAAAATAACACGGAAGATTCTCAATCTAAAGTGTTGGTTGATAAATTTTAGCGACGGAAATAGCCACTAACTAAATAAATTTAGAGACGGAAAATCCGTCGCTAATTTTAAGAGTTCCCTAGCTAAATTAGAAAGGGTTTTTTCCTTTACTAATTTAGCAATGGATTTTTCCATAGCTATTTTAATTTCAAAAAAAATTTCATAATTTAATTTATTTTAAAATTTTTTAATTAAATATTTTTATATTTTTATATAAAATTGAATAAAAATTGAAACTATAAATAATTTATAATAAACAAAAAAATTCATTAAATATCTTATTCTAATTCAATATTTTACATAATTGAAATAAAAAAATTACAAAATTTTATTACATCTTATTCATCAATGTATCTACATAAAGTGCATAAAGTATAATATGTCCATTCATTGATGTTCTACAGTAGCAACAATACGGAACAATGCGGGTCCTGAAGCTCAACTATCTTGCCATGGCACTCATGATCAGAATCAAGAATAATGCAAAAATTGCAATAAAGAAACTTGTTATACGTTGATTCTGCCTTGTAAACATTTGTGTTTGTGTCAGTATTATTCTCTAAGTCTTACTCTTACCTTGTGCCCCATCTATCACCCCCACAAGATTGGTAGTGTGAGAATATCCAAATCCAATATTTAGCCATCAAAAAAAAGAGAAGAGGTAGATTTTTTAGGTTGCTCTAGTAGTCCGTTTCGTTTCTCCTCTCTTCGTCGTTGAAACTTGAAAGATAGAACAATGTTTAAGTGCTTAATGCCTCAGTATTTTTTTTTCTTGGAACCTATAAATAAAAAATTAGATGTAAATATATAGAAAATAAATAGACAAAAATATAAAAGTAAACTAAAATTATAAAAAAATAAATAATTTAAATAAAAAAAAGATATAGAATTTTATTTAAAAATAAATGATATTATTTCTTAAGTAAATAAAATAATATTATATAATAATAAAGTATTTAAAATATATATATATATATTGGTTATAAAGTTTTAAGAATTCTAATTATTTTTTATTAATATAATATTAAATAATTATAAAGACAAGATTTGAATCTTTTAGTCATTATAAATTTGAATATTTGAAGTGTTAATTTAATAACTACACTAAGATATTTATATTTTAAATCATCAAAAATTTTTTGATTTAATTAAAATATCTATGTAATAATCTTTAAATATCAATTTATTTACTTTTAAATTTTATTAAAAATTTGAAATTTTTTTATAAATCAAAATTTTCAAATCTTTTAATCATTATTTTTTTAAAAGATTCCTATACTCATAAAAATATTTTATGATTATAGGAATAATATTAATATTTACTTGTTTATTTATTAATTCATAAATTTTTATAATTTTTTTTTATTTAATCAAATAATTATTTATTATAGCTTTTTATTAGTAATAATTTATTAATAATATTATTTTCAAAATTATTATAATTATATAATAAATTATATAATTTTTTTTAATATAAATATTTAAATATCATAATTAAAAATTTCAGAACAATATTTTGTATAATTTTTTAATTAATTTATTACCAAAAAAATAGTTATTTTAGTCTTATTTAATATAAATTTATATTCATCTTTTTGTATATATTTATGAAATTATTTATTTATATATCATATTTTTATAATTATATAAGGAGATTGTGTCTTTCAATGATCGCTCATCTATAGACCATTGCATATAATTAATATAGAAAATTACATAAAATATTAAAATAAATAATGCTAAAAAAATTAAATTATTAAAAATTAGCGATGAAAATTATCACTAGGCCAAATTGCTAAGGAAAAATCCATTGTTAAATGCATGTATTTTGAGAAAATAAATATCTAAGGAATAATTGCTTCCAATTATATATAAAATCTTGAAAAAATATATTCAGATAATTATTTAGCGATGGATTTCGTCTTGATCTAATTAGTTAGGGAGAATCCATTGCTAAACCTGTCGCTAAATTTCCTGCTTTTCATATCATGGAATCTACGAAAAAATTAGTGATGGATTATGTCTGGATAGAACTAGCTTGGAAATATCTACTATTAAATCTGTCGCTAAATTTCTCGCTTTTTATTGCATGGAAATTTTATGAAAAAAATAGCGTTGAAAAATTTCAATCGACCATTTCCATAACTAATCCATCGCTATTCCATCAGAAAATTTTATTTCAATGTAAAATCAAAAATATCTTGCTATTCCCTAGCTAATCTCTCACTATTTAGCTAGGATTAATCCCTAGCAAAATTTTCCTAGCTAAATAGATATTTTCTTGTAGTGTAACTATTTGTTTATATATCTGTATATCTATCTAACTATCAATCTATCTGACTATCTATTTGTCTATTTATATTTCTTTCTATCTTTCTATCTTTCTATCTTTCTATCTGCTTATATATATGTTTATCTATCTGTCTATCTATTGCTCTATTTAATTGTCTATCTATTTGTCTATCTGTCTATCTATTTATCTATCTGTCTATCTATCTATCTATACTTTTGTCTATCTATCTATCTATCTATTTCTCTATCTATTTGTCTAGCTAACTATTTTCTATATATTTAACTATCTATCTATCTATCGAACTATCTATCTATCTATCCATATATCTGTCTATCTATTTATCTATCTATTTATCTATCTATCTATATATCAATCTATCTATTTAAAAGAGGAAGAGAGGAGAAGTGAAAAGGGACTATGGAATCAACCTTCAAATTCTACCTCTTATTGTTACCTAGCAAGATTATAATTGTTCTTCTCTTTTAGAATACTAAATGCATTTCTTTGTCTGTCTCAATTTTATTATCACTGGCAGAGTTTGGTTTATAAAATTATTTATTTTTCATTATTTTTCAATTTTCCCTAATTTTTCTACTTATTTCTTCTATTTTTACATCACATATAAGATTTTGACTCTCCGCCATTAATGAAATAATATACAGATAGTGTAAACTTTGTTCTTTTACTGATTAATTTTTTAGGGTTTCATGGATTTAAAATACTAAATGTATGCTTATTGTTTCCTACTTCTGCAACTTAAAAAAAAATTGCTTAATGTATTTTGCTTCAGTAACTTAAGAAAAAATAAACACAATGTTTAAGGGTTCTATTTTGATTGTCTCTAAAAATATTATAAATAGATAACATTATATTTTAACTTTTATACATTTATATAATCTTATGACATTATATATAAATATCTATACTATAATATATATATATATATAAGCATATTACACTACATATAAACATTGATATGTTTATATAAACATATAATGTTATATATAAATATTTATACATATATAAATGTTTATAAATATTTATACAACATTTACATAAAACTATCCATTTATATAATTTTTTATATAATATTTATATATATTATAAAATGTTTATACATATTTGTAAACAATTATATTACAAATAAATTTTTATATAAATATTAATATTTATAATGTTTATATGATGTGATATATATACTATATAATATTTATAAATGTGCTACATATATATATTTATATATATGTAACATTTATAAAAACATTTTAAACACAACATTATATCTAAACACTTGTATACTTATATAATCATATGTCATTATATATAAAAGTTTATACTTTAATAAAAATATGCATCTAAGATAATAGTGATGTGCAATCTGATGCTTGTATGCATACACAAGAGATTATCTCCATAATTTATATATCATATGATGAATATATATATCATAGATGGATATTTTTAAGTAAATTTACAAGTAGATAAATCATTTGTTATTGTAATGTGATAAATCATTTGTTATCCCAAAAATTGAAGTTATGCCAAAAAATTAAACTTAATTTGGATTCTCCCCAAATTTTAGTTTCTACCCAGATCATATAATTGAAGTGCCTACTATATTGCCATATTACCATGCACAACCATGCACACTATCAACAAAAACAATAATACACAACTCCAATGCCTATTGTGCAATTGAGGTTCCTACTACCATCCACAAACTCTCCTATCATGCATAACCATTCAACATCCTCTTTATGGAGTTGATGCTCATCTCACACAGTATGTGATGGTAGTATATGGGGTGTTACTATAACATATACGCCCTTGTCCCCTGTGTTGGCACAATGTATGTTCTCTCATTTTTTAGGCTGAAGAACACTTACATGCCTCAAGGTTTGTTTTCCTTAGTGTTTTGGCTTTGATACTATACATAATTCTATGCCAAACATAAAACTTGATGAAAAACTCTAAGTAAAAAAATAACAAGCAATCCTCTCATATAATATAATGGGCCAATGAATTGAAGCAATCTAGATGTTAAGTGCTTCCATCAATAATAACAAAGAAATAATAAAAAAAAGTAAAAAACACAAAATGTATGATTATAAACAATAATAATTAGTATTAATTAATATATTATTTATTTTTCTAAAATATTAATATGGCAATATTAGTTAAGAATGAATTCAATAAAATTTGTGAGTAACTCATGAGTTCAAAATCCATTAACAATGAAGTGTTTCACACATTATATGGCTTTAGTTGTTTGATTTGTAAGCTATTGTATCATTTTATTGCTGACTATTGTTTATGTTGTGTTTACATGTCACACTCATGAACTTTTACCAATTTGTTTTGGAATAGCCAGAACATCAGCAGCTTATTATTGACACAGGTGCTTTGCCACCTCTTGTGGACTGTTGAAGAGGTACCAAGATGGATCTACTTCTCAAGCAATGAATAGCATCCTAAGACGGGTTGCTAATGCGATCACCAACCTTGCCAATGAGAATAACACCATCAAAACTCATATTAGGTAGTTATTTTTAATGCTATCACTTTTGGCACTATGCACAATGCTTTCTATTAATGAGTTTTTTTTCAAGGTGAATGGTGTGATACGACCTCTAGCCGAATTGTTAGACCCCTTTTTCACCAAAGTACAAAGGGAAACTAATGGGCATTGAGAACCTTAGCTTACAAGAATGACGAGAATAAATATCAAGTGATGTTCCTTATTGTAAATTCCTAATTTTTTATCATTTACTTTGCCATGAGAAAATAATACATTTTTTTGACTTTTTAGATAGACGAGTGCAATGCTCCCCCACTCTAATCTTAATATTGTGCTCAGAAGATGTTGCTATACATTATACCTAAAAATTGAGACCTCAATTATTTTTTTAGTTATCATTATTCTGAAATTTTGATCTAGCCCTTTGTTTTCTTATTTGGACCAATTATTTTTGTTGTTGCAGGTGGGTGTGATTGAAAATTTGGTTCATTCATCTCAAAACATTAAGAAAGAAGTTCTATATACTAGGGCATTGCATCTTGTTATTGGTTTGCTCAGGTATTTCCATTTGTAGCATTTTGTGGAAAATTAAATCTCTATTCATTATGTATCTGATCAATTTCTATTTTTATATCATTATCTAAAGTTACTATCTGAATTTACTTTAATTTATTGTAATTTTGATATTTTAATTTGCTTTTAATAATTCTCTAAAGGTTTATCTGATAAATAGCTCATGTTTCCCTGAGAGCTAGAGGAAAGATGTCTTATTATTGGGACAATTTGCGGCAACTGATTCAAATTGCAAGGTAAGCATATATTGATTTTTCCTTCACTTTGATTATTTTCAGGTTTGATATAAATCATTATATCATAATTTTTGAGATTACTTTTTGTTTGGATTCATGTTTTGCAATTAAGTTATAAGGAAGAGGATGATCATAGTACAAATGAGTGCTCCAATATAATTTTTATGTATTCTTGTATTCATGTATTAAATAAATAATATAAAAAATATATTGTGTAATATAGTATTTGATAGTTCAAAGATATTATATGCTTTCACTGTTTGTCATTGACTGTGGCCATCAGGTCATGTATCACAGGTGTAAAGTTTTGATGAAGTGACACAGTCCTTGGGGCACTCTTATGAGCATTTTATTGTGGCATGGGTGTCTATCTAGTTCAGCATGGCATGGTCTTGTATGGCATGAGACCATGGGTTTTATTAAGCATCATTTAGTGGCCCTAGATGCCATTTGTGGTTGGGGTGTGAACTAGCCCAATGTGCTAGTTATGACCCATTACTTTTGCCCAAGAATCATTTGTGCTAGAATTATGGCCAGACAATTGTGACTCGTTACCCAAGACAATGTGGCATGTGCAAAGCTACTTAGGTCCTAGGCATGAGTTGTTTTTGGGCACTCATGACTCAAGACCTAATTAACTAACCAAATTTTTTTGTTAAAATGGCTAATCCATCACTATGCATGATTAATATAAATTAGAAAACAATAATTATGCCATACAATTGTGGTTGCGTGTTGTTGTGGGTCACATAAAATATTTTTTTAAGATGACCAATATCTTTGTTAAAAGTTATGGGTCTTTTGTTCGATACTAATTTGATGACATTTTAGGGCCCAACCAAGCTGGAGTGTCATGCCTGGCATGGAATGGTTCCGTGTGGGGCAAACTTGGCACAGGCCCACAGCCCAAAAACTACCATGGTCCGGGCTGGTTGGTTCGGGTCGGGTCGGTCAAATTTTTACAAAATTAGAGTTTTGGTGTCGTGCCGTCATACTGCCATTGCCTATTGGCCATCACGATGTCGTCCCCCTATCAGGCACAACTCAGTGCATCGTCACCCACGCCGTGCCCACGTGTCTGGCATGGCACGTGAACCGAAAACCCTCAGCACGGCATGACAAGACTCGTACTGAGGGTCTGCTTGGCACAAACCTGGTCATGGTACAATTGCATGCGGTGCTAGGCTTCGAGCTGGGTCCGGGCTACCCGGCCTAATTGACAACTATAAATGAAATCTTTTTGATTTTTATAGGTAAGATAATTAAGATATTAATCTCTCATAAATTATGTGTTGAGTGAGAATTTTTTATATTAGATATTATATTTTGTATAATCTTTAAGCTTAATTGCTTAAACTTATAAAGATATATAATAAAAATTTTATATTTATAAGATATAAAGATATAAATAATAATATTTTGTATAATCTTTATATTTTGTATAATCTTTAAACTTATAAAGATATAAAGATATATAATAAATAATAATATTTTATCTAATAAATGCTTTGCATCATAAGATTAATATATTTTTTATTATTTATTTTAATTATTCTATTCGTTATGTTCTTACTTATTTTTGAGTTTATAGTTCTTTCCTAGTAAAATTTAACATAAATTTTAGTTAATTTAATAAATTAAATAATACATTTGATCCATATAATGAATTAAATTTAGTATCTTGTTACATAATTTTTAATGAACCAAATCTTATAAGAATTTTGAATTTAAAAGTATTTGTATGATAATAATACTAAAATGACTAATCATCTAAGAAATTTTTATATTATATATATTTGTTGGAGCTCATGTCTTTATTCAATATAAGTATTTTTGTCCAATGTATTGGGTTCAAGACTTATCATATGTATTCTTTAAATTTTGATGGTAAGAAATTGATATATGAACTTCTCTCAGACCTTATGCTAAAGCATATGGCTTATGCACTATGTACAATCTTTATATGAAGATCCAAATATTTTAGATGATGTAGAGAAACCTTTCTTCTATAGTGTTATTTCTCAAGTAAGCAAAAGATGTAGTATTAATAGTCACACATATATTGTATGGACAAGTTTTAATATGATAAATAGAAAAAATACTAAATGAGAAATAAAATCTATTCAAATATAAATATTTTAAAAAATATATAACTTTAAAACTAGTACTGGAGTACTAGATGGGTCATCTCAGAAGAAATGTTAAATAATTTACAAAAAATCGTGGATTAGACCATATATAATTTAAGTTTAGTATAATTATAATTGGATGCACTTCATCTCTAATATTTTTTGTATATATAACTAATAATTGATGATAAAAAATTTTAGGTTGATAATTAGTATGAGATCTTTACTAAAATTTCAATAAGATTCTAAATTTTTATATTTTAGTGAGAAATATATCCTACTTTTTCATCATATAATTTCAAAAATAATTTTTTGTTATATTGTAATAAAATATTAAAAGTGTCAGCAAATTCAAAATTCAAGCCACACACTCAAAAATTTGTATTCTATAAGATTTCGGCATTGATACCATGTTGAAAAACAATGCAAAGTAACAAAAGAGTATTTGAGATATATCTCCAACTGTTTATCATATAATTTCTAAAATGATTTTTGTTATATTGTAATAAAATATTAAAAGTTTCTGCACATTCAAAATGCAAGCCACACACTCAAGAATTTGTATTCCATAAGATTGTGGCTTTGAATACTATGTTGAGAAACAATGCAAAGTAAAAGAAGAGTATTTAAAAAATCGCATAACATAATGTGTACAAACTAAACCCTTATATGAGGGACTAATAGAATTATGATATCCCATAGGTTGAATGCTCTTATACATATGCAAGAAAAAAATAAAATAAAAAAAAAATAATTAATTGTAAATCACAACAAACCAGATCAACTATTATTTGCACTCATAGTATTTATAGTTACATATTAAAATTTACTACATACACTCATATGAACACATTTCTAAGATATAGTATATGGGCATATTGTTGTTTCTAGCTTCAATGCAAAGAGTTATGTTTTTAGTTACTTGTGTGTTTTAGTATATTAGTAACTTTTTGGAGATGTTATGTTTACCAATTCATATGGTGATAATATTTTAATGTGATATTTAGACAATTCGACATGTTATTAGTGAATATATTTTTTATTGAATATATTGTAGATAACTTCATGAATACACTTGGAGGATTGTAAGTTTTTTTCATATCTTCTAATTTTGATATTTAATGCATGTATGCAATATTCTGAAAAAGATTGTTGAGATTTAATTTAGTGTCTATATTTATTTTATTTTTTTAATTTCTTTCTTGTTACGTTGTAGGAGAGAACCTGACATGTGAACTCTCTCAATAATATATATCTTTTTTTTACTTATATATATATATATATATATATTAGTTTTCATAAATTATTGAAAATTAATTTATCTTTTCTTTTTCTTCTTAGTTGTCCTTCCTTCACAAAAATCCTAAGGGGTGAACCCCTAATTTGTCAAATGAAACATTTTTTAAAGATCAAGTCCTCCAATATTACATGATTTATATAATAGTTATCAACTTTAGTAGCCTTACAATAAGTTAAATTGACCTTTTGGGTGGTTGAAGAATTTTTTTTTAGGTGATTCTTTTACCCTTCAGACTCCTTTTTAAACTTCTCACTAATATTTGAAGAGATAGAGTTATCCTAATCAAGAGATTTCCACTCATTCATGGAAAATTTAATATTACATGTGCTAAGCTTCTTAGTGAAAGATCTTTTGACATAGTTTTTTCATTGTTTTATTGATTATAACTAAAAAATAGTCAATTCATTTGACTCTTTTGAACTTATCTTTCGGATGTTTTCCAAATAAACAAATATATTTTAGTATTAATCTTCCATTTGATGGAATACTTTTTTATTCATATTTATTTATTTTGTGTATTAATATTATTTCTTATTCATTTGAAGACTAGTTAAACTCTTGTTTGAGACACTTTCTCATTTAGAAAGATATGTCATAATAAATGATATACTTTTCCACTCAAATGTATTGAATAATTATTTTTGTTTTAATACTTGTAATTAGTTTTTATAGTTATTCAATAACAAGTGTATTTTTGATGAGAACAAAGTTTAACTAAAGGCTTTCTTGCTGGTGAAGTCTTATACATTGATACATGAGTTTTGTTATTTTAATTTCTTATATCTAGTAGTTAAAATGATCTTATTTTGATTTCCTCTTTCTTTAATCACCTCTTATATGTTCTTATTATAATTTGTTGTGAAAAATATTTTTTATGATAATTTTGATGGGGTTCAAATGAAATAATTACTTGATTATTTTTATTTACAAGATAAGTTTTGTTTGTTACCTATGAAAAATTTTATATTATTGATTTATTTTCCATAAGCATGGATTGATACATTCTATGCAATTGTTTTCCATTAAACTTAATACATTTGAATCTAATTAATATTTTGTTTCTATGATAGTTGAAATGCAAAACTTTTGAATATTTTTATATTTTTTTTGGAATAAAGATAACATATGTTCATATTAAATTAATTCTATTTCACAAAAGATATAATTTTGAATCTATTAGATATGAGAGTGTCATAAAAAAGTTCAAATATCATGTAAATATCTAATTTTATATTACATATATATTTGTATAATTAGTTTAATATTATACTTCCTACAGCCGGGATACTTAAGCGTGGACCTACAGCTTTCTATCAATATGTTTATCAATATTTCTATCAATCTTCTATCATTCTATCTATCAATCTGACCATCTATTTATCTATCTATCTATCTACTATCTTTATATCTATCTCTATATAAATCTATCTATCTATGCATCTATCAATCTATGTAAAAAACTATCTATCTTCTTTTTGTCTGTCTATCTATCTATCTGTCTATTTGTATATCTCAAAGTTTGTCTGTCTATCTATCTACATATTTTTTGTCTGTCTATCTGTCTATCTATGTACTTCCCTGATTGTCAGTCTACCTGAAGCCAACCTATCTATCTGTCTATCTATATATCTGTTTATCTATTTGTGTGTTTGTTTGTTTTTTTGTCTTTCTGTCTGTCTAACTATTTCTCTAACTATCTGCCTATATATATATATATATTTATATTTATATTTTTATATATATATCAATTTATCTATCTGCCTATCTACTTGTCTATCAATCAATCTATCTATTTTTTATCTATCTATCTATCTTATTGTCTATCTATCTTTCTGTCTATCTATATTTCTATCTATTTATATATCTCTTTATCTATCAATCTAACTACCTATATATATATATCTATCTATCTATGTATCAATCTATCTATCTATCTGTCTGTTTGTCTATCTACCTTTCTATCTATCTATCTATGTGTCAATCAATATATCTATATGTCTTTCTATCTACCTAACTATCTATCTATGTGTATAATAATCTATCTATCTATCAAAATATTTATCTATCTATCTACCTAGTTATTAATATATCTATAATTTTTTCTATCAATCTATCTATAAAATTGTCCATCAATCTATCTATAAAATTGTCCATCAAACTCTCTATCAATATGTTTATCAATCTTTCTATCAGTCTATATATCAATATATATATATATATATATATGTCTATCTATGTCATATTCTATTTGTTTATCTATCTCTCTATCAATTTGTCTATTTATATGTCTATTAATCTCTAATTGAAACTTTCTATCTATTTATCTATCTATTTGGCAATCTATCTTTCTCTATGTATGTCTCTTTGTTTATCTATCTATCAATCTTCCAATTTATTTGTCTGTCAATCTGTTTATTTGCTTGCCGGCCTAATTGTCGACCTACTTGACTGCCTACCTATATGTCTTATCTATCTAACTAATTGTTTATCTATTTATCTATCTATTTTTCTATCTATTTGTGTGTCTATTGTCTATCTATCCATCTACCATTTTGTCTGACTGACTATTTGTATATATATTTGTTTATCTATATATATATATATATATATATATATATATATATATATATATCTATCTATCTATTTATCTATCTTTCATTCTATCTATCTTTCTATCTATCTGTCAATCTATCTGTCTATCTATCTGTTTAGCTGTCTATCTGTTTAGCTGTCTATCTATTTATCTATCTATGTGTATATCTATATTTCTATCTATTTTTATATCTATCTATCTATAAAATAATCTGTCTATCTATCAATATGTCTATCTATATGTCTTACTATCTATCTATCTATATTCCTATCTAACTATCTATCTATCTATATGCCTATCTATCTATCTATCTATCAATCTAACTATCTAAAAAATTGTCTATCTTTATATCTATCTATCTATCTATCTATTTCTATATCTATCTTTATTTATACTATTTATCTATTTTTGTATCAATATATATATATATATATATTTCTATCTATTTGTATACCTCTTTATCAATCTATATATCTAAAAATATCACTATCTATCTATCTAATAATCTAATTATTTACCTATCTATATATCTAGCTATTTATTTCTCTATATATCTATATATTTATATATGTATCTATCTAACAACCTATCTATCTATATATCAATCTATAAATCTAATTGCCTATCAATTTGTCTATCAATCTATCTACCAAACAATCTATCAATCTATCTATTAATATGTGTATCAATCTGTCTATAAATCTATCTATCTATCCATATTTCTATCAATCTTTATATATATATATATATATTTGTTTGTTTGTCTATGTATTTGTCTGTTAATCTATCTATATATCTATCTATATTTCAACTTGTCTATCTATCTGTCTATCTATCTGTCTATCAATCTATCTATTTATCTATCTATCTGTCTATCTATCTATTTATCTATATATATGTCTATCTATCTATCTTTCTACCAATATATCTATCTTTCTATCTATCTTTCTACCTACCTATCTATCTTTCTATAGCTCTATCTAACTCTCTATCTATCTATATGTTTATCAATCTATTTATTCGTCTAATAATCTTTCTATCAATTTGTCTATCTATCTATTTATCTTTTTGTCTATCTATCTGTTTATCAATTTAACTAACTTTCTATATATCTTTTGCTATCCATATATTTATTAATCTTTCTATCAATTTCTCTCTCAATCTATCAATCTATTTGTTTGTCTGCCTATCTATATATCTATTTGAATTTCTATCTATCTATATATCTACTTGTTTATCTATGTATCTATATTTCTATCTATCTATCTATCAGCCTGTATATCTTTTTATCTATCATTCTATTTATCTATCTATCCTTTTGTTTATCTACTTATCTATAGATCTGTCTTGCTATCAATCTATCTATATATCTATATGTATGTCTATATGTCTATATATCTGTTTGTCTATTTCTCTATTTATCTATCTATGAATTTGTATGTTGACTTTATGTCTATTTATCTATCTATTTATTTATCTATCTATCTATCTATCAATTAATCTATCTATTTATCTATATGACTATTTGTCTTTCTATCTTCATGTCTATCTATTTGTGTATATTTCTATATATATCTCTATCAATATCTTTATCTATTATTCTTTCTAATTATCTCTCTGTCTATTTATTTTTCTATCAATCTTTGTATCCATATATCTGTCTGTATATTTGTCAATCAACCAATCAATCTTTCAATCAATCTATCTATATACATATCTATCTATCTATCTTTCTATCTAACTAACTAACTATCTATCGATTTATCTGTGTGTCTACCTATCTATCTATTTGTCAAATAATCTACCTATCTTTTTGTCTATCTATATATCTTTCAATTTATCTATCTCTCTGCCTATTTATCTGCGTATCTTTATTTATCTATCTATTTATCTATCTATTTATCTCTCTATCCATTATATATCATTCTATCTATCAATCAATCTATCAAACTGTCTATCAATCTGTATTTTAATATATCAATCATTATGTCTATCAATATGTCTATCAAACAATCTATTTATTAGTCTATCTATCTATCAATAAATCTATATATCTGTCTATCAAATTGTCTATCAAACTATCTATCTATATGTCTATTTGTCTTTCTATAGTCAATTTATCTATCTTTTTATTTGTGTTTTTTTTAATATCTATTTATCTTTTTGTCTGTCTATCTATCTAGTAGTTTGTCTATGTGTATACCTGCCTGACTATCTTCCTGCCTGGCTACCTGCCTATCTATCTTTCTGTGTGGATATCTATTTGACTATTTGCATGTATATCTATATATTTGTCTTTCTATCTTTTTGTCTATCTATTTTTATATATATATATATATATATATATATATATATATATATCTATTTATCTCTCTCTCTCTCTCTCTCTCTATCTATCTATATATTTACTTGTCTATCTATCGATCTATTTATCTATCAACCAATTGAACTAACTAACTAACTATATATCAATCTATTTTTCTATCTTTCTATCTATGTCTACCTATCTTTCTATCTATCTATTTGTCTATCTATCTATCTATATGTATATCTAAATTTTATCTATATATATATATCTGTATATCTATCTACTTGTCTATCAATCTATCAATCTATCTATCTAACTATATATCTATTTTTCTTTATATTATACTATCTTTCTATCTACCTATTAATCTGCCTATCTATCTATCTATCTATATGTATATCTATCTATTTATCTATCTACCTATCTATCTATTTATCTATCTACCTGTTTATCTCTCTATCTATCTATTTGTATATCTAATTATCTATCTATCTATTTGTTTAATAATCTATCTATCTATTTATCTATTTGTCTATCTATATGTTTATCTATCTATCTATTTGTCTATCAATATATCTATCTATTTATCTATCTACCTATCTATATATTTGTCTATCTATCTTTTTTATCTACCTATCTATCTGTGTATCGATCTATTTGTATATCTATATATCATTTTATATGGCTATTTTGCTCTATGTGTAATTGACTTTATGTCTATCTATCTATGTGTCAATCTATCTATCTATCTATCTGTCTGTCTTTCTGTCGATCTATCTATCTATATATTTATATATCTTTCAATCTATTTGTCTATCTATCTATTTTCTATTTGTCTATATATCTATCTATCTTTTTAACTATCTATCTGTCTATATGTCTATCTATCTATAAGCTATTTATTTATTTGTCTATATAACTATTTGTTTATCTGTCTATTAATCTATCTATCTATTTTTTGTCTAAATGATTATATGTCTATCTATTAATATTTGTAAGTGTCTAAGTGCTTCTTTTTCTATCTGTCTAACAATCTATATTTCAATCTATTTATCTATATAATTGCCTGACTATGTTTCTAACTATTAGTCTATCGATAAATCGATCTATATGTCTATATATCTATATATCTATCTATCTATATTTCTATGTAGCTATCTATTATCTATTTATTTGTCTATCTGTCTATCCATCTATCTATCTATTTACTTGTCTATCTATTTTTCTATCTATCTATCTATCTAGTTGTCTATCTTTCTATCTATCTATCTGTTTGTCTATCTATCTATCAATCAAAAAATCTAACTATCTATCTATATATCAACAAATCTAACTATCTATCTATATATCTATCTATTTGTCTATCTATCTTTCTATCTATATGTCTATCTATCTTCTATCTATCTATCTATATGTCTATCTATATTTTTATCTATTTATCTATCTATCTTTCTTTCTTTCTAATTTTCTATCTATTGGTTTATCAATCTGTCTAACTATCTATCTATTTATCTTTATATATAACAATCTTACTATCTTTCTTTCTGCTTATTAATCTAAATATCTATCTATATGTATATCTATCTATTTATCTATCTGTCTATCTATCTGTTTCTCTATCTATCTATCTATATGTCTATCTAGCTATCTATTTATCTATATGTCTAATAATTTATCTAACTATCAATCTATATGAATGTCTATCTATTTGTCTATCTATATGTTTATCTATCTATCTGTCTGTCTGTCTATCTGTCAATCAATCTATTTATTTATCTTTCTGCCTATCTAAGTATTTGTCTATCTATCTATCTCTATATTTATCTATCTATCTATAAATCTATTTGTATATCCATCTATCATTCTATATGGTTATCTTGCACTATGTGTAATTGTCTTTATGTCTATCTATCTATGTGTCTATCTGTATATCAATTTGTTTGTCTGTCTGTCTATCTATCTGTCTTTATTTTAGTATATCTTTCTATCTATTTGTCCATCTGTGTATATTTTTATTTGTCTATAAATCTATCTTTCTATGTATCTTTATAACTATCTATCTGCCTATTTTTCTATCTATTTATCAACTATTTATATATCTGTCTATATATCTATTTGTTTATATGTCTATCTATTTATCTATTTATTTGTCTAAATGATTATATGTCTATCTATCAATAATTAAAAGTTTCTAAGTGTTATTCTTTCTATTTGTCTAACTATCTATCTTTCAAATTTCAATCTATCTATCTATATAATTGTTTGACTATCTTTCTAACTACTAGTCTATCGATAAATCGGTCTATTTGTCTATCTATCTATATATCTATTTAGCTATCTATTTATCTATCTATCTATCTGTTTGTCTATTATCTATCTGTCAATATGTTTATTTGTCTATATATCTATTTTTCAATCTATATATCAATCTTTGTAATTATTTATCTATTTTTTTATCTATCTTTATGTCTATATGTTAATCTATGATTCTATCTATCTGATTATCTGTCTATCTATCAAACTAGCTAACAATCTATTAGTTTATATATCTATCTTTCTATTTGTCAAACTATCTAACTAAATATCTATTTTTATGTCTATATGTCTAATGTCGATATATCTCTCTATCTTTCTAATTATCATACTTTCTATCAGTCTATCCATCTATCTTAATTGTACATATGTCTATCTATCAATTAATTTATCTATTTCTCTATATAACTATCAATCTATCTATTTGTTTATTTATCTATCTAGTTGTCTATTTATCTATCTATCTATCTAACTGTCTATCTTTTTGCCTATACATCTATCTATCTATCTATCTTCAGATATGCTTATCTATCTATCTCTCTCTCTCTCTAGCTTACTATATGTCTATCTTTCAATATGTCTATATGTCAATCTTATTAACTATGTATCTTCCTTTCTATCAAAATATTTATTTATCTATTTGTCTGTCTATCTATCTATCTTTATATCTTCTATCTATCTATCTATCTATCTTTCTTTCTTTCTATCTATCTTTCTTTATGTTTATCTATCTACCTGTCTATCTATCTATCTGTTTATCTTTTTATTTGTATATATATCTATCAATTTTTTTATCTATTTATGTGTGTATCTATCTATCTATCTATCTAGCTATGTTTCTATCTACTAATCTATATCTTGCCTATCTATCTATCTTTCTATCTAACTATTTCTCTATCTATATATTTGTGTGTATATATATATATATATCTATATGACTATATCTATCAATATATCTTTTTGTCTATCTAACTATATAATTATAATTCTAACATTCTATCTGTCTATATATCTATCTTTTTATCTTTCAATTAATCTATTTTTTATCTGTATATCTGATTATCTCTCTATTTTCCTATTTGTCTATCTACCTATATGTCTAATTGATTATCTATCTATCTATCTGTCACACTTTATATCTATCTATCTTTCTATTGCCCATGTGTCTATCTATATATAATCTATCTATCTATCTATCTGTATGTCTATCAATATATATATATATATATATATATATATATATATATATATGTGTGTGTGTGTGTGTGTGTGTGTGTGTGTGTGTGTGTGTGTGTGTCTATCTATCAATATTAATAACTGTCTATTTATCAATTTGTCTATCTGCATTTGTTCCTATATATCTTTATGTCTACTTGTTTGTCTGTCTATATATTTATTTGTTATTTGTGTATCTTTATATTTCTTATTTGTCAATCTTTGTATTTGTTTATTTGTTTATCTATCTATCTATTTATG
>JAREIK010001494.1:190786-261171 GCA_029783825.1 Sapria himalayana | reverse complement strand
TCTTTCTATCTATCTTTCTATCTACCTATTTATCTATCTATCTAACTTTTTGTCTATTTATCTATATCTATTATTTTTCTATCTATCTATTTGTTTATCTATCTAATAATTAAACTATCTAGTCTATCTTATATCTTCTGTCTATCTTTCTTTCTATCTCTGTATCTATCTTTTTGTCTATCAATATATCTACCTGTCTATTTGTATATCTATCTATTTATTCTATTTGTCTATCTATCTTTCTATCTCCCTAAATGTCTATCTATCTTTCTATCTCCCTAAATGTCTATCTATCTTTCTATTATCTATTTATCTATATATTTATGTATCTATCTTTTTCTCTATCTATTTGTCTATTTATCTAATTATTTATATGTCTATCAATTTATCTATATATTTGTGTATATATCTATATATTTATATATCTATATATCGATGTATATATTTACCTATCTTCCAAATAGCAATTTGTCTATCTACCTATCAATATATCAATCTGACTATGTACCTATTAATCTATTTAACTAACTAACTAACTTTCTATCTATCTATCTATATGTCGATCTATCTATCTATCTATATGTCTATCTGTGGATCTATCTATCTATCTATATGTCTATCTATGTATCTATCTATCTAACATATATATATATATATATATATATATATATATATATCTCTATTTATCTATCTATATATCTATTTGTATATTTGTTCATGTGTCAATCTATCTAACTATGTAACTATCTATCTTTTGACTATCTATATAGTCTAACTATCTATCTTTTATTTATTAGTTTATTAGTCATATGTCAATAAACAATCTATTGTTTATATATCTATCTATCTATGTTATCTGTCTGTCTAACTATCTATTTGTGTATCCAATATCTGGTATCCTGGTATAATTATCTAAATATCTATTAGTCTATTAGTCTATCAGTTTATAAGTCGAATCTATTTATATTTATTTAAGTATCTATCTTTGTATTGTTCTCATCTTTGTATATTTCTATCTATCTATCATTCTTTCTATCGATATATTTTCTTAACTATCTATCTATCATTCTTTCCTATCTATCTATTTTTCTATTTATCATCTGTTTATCTATATATCTATTTATTATTTCCATCAATCTATCTACTATTTGCCTATCTTTTTATATGTAAGTTCTATCTATTTTTTCTATCTATCTGTCTATCTATAGTATCTATCTAACTATAGAACTATCTATTTTTCTATCAGTCTATGAGTCTATCTATGCTTACTATCTATATACATGTTGATGTGTCCTATCTATCTAGTTGTTCTATATCTATATATATATATTTATATTTATATATTCATATGATTATGATATGATAGTATGTGTTTTCTAGTGCTATCTATCTATATTATTTCTATCAAGATATTCAATCTATTTGATCATTCTATCTATCCAAACATGTCAATCTATTTGTTATTTCTATCTATCTTTCTACTGTCTATCGATCTATCCATGATTTTGTAATATTGGGCAATGTTTCGATATCTCTATCTACATTTGGAGTTTAGTAGTCTATATGTACTGATGAATCTATCTATTAATAGTTCTAAATTGTAATACTAATGTTTTATCTGCTATATTAATTTAGTTTCATCCTAATCTATAGCTATCCTATGCGTATATATGTCTTATCCTGTTATCTATTTATCGGGTCTATATTATTTATTGCCTATTTACCTAGCTAATATTTTCTTTATTGACTATATGTATATATATCAATCTATGTTACTATCTATTTGTCAATTTGGTCTAACTATTTAAATGTGTTTCTATTGATCTATCTATCCATAATCTATAAATATTATATATATATATATATATTATATATATGTATGTGTATATATATATATATATATATATTCATCTATGTAAATCTATTTATTTGTATGTCTATCTATTTCTCTATCTATCTATCTATATGTTTATCCATATATCTTTCTATCTATATGTCCAAATGTTTACATATCTATCTGTTAGTCAGTCTGTCTATCTATGTATTTGTTTAGCTATCTATCTATTTGTCTATCATCCTATCTAACAATCTGTCTATCTATATATTTATCTAACAGTCTATGTATCTATCTCTATGTCTATATATATATATATATATTGTCTAACTATCTATATGACTATCTCTTTATCTGTATATCTATTGATTTATCTATCATTCTATCTATATATCTGTCTAAATGTATAACTTTATATTTGTATATTTATCTATCTATATATGTATCTATTTTTCTATATTTCAATCTATCAATATGTTTATCTTTCTATCTATCTAATTTACTAACTAACTAATAATCTATCTATATATCTATCTAATTCACTAACTTACTAATAATCAATCTGTCTTTCTCTCTATCAATCTATTTGTCTATCAATCTAACTATTTAACTTTACTTCTGTCAATTAGTCTATCTATCTATCTATCTATCAGTTTATCTATCGATTTGTCTATCTAAATATCTATCTATATATTTATTCATTTTTTATCTATCTTTCTATTGGATTATCTATCTATATGTTTATCAATCAATCTATCTATCTGTCTATCTATCTATCTATCATTTAATCTATCTATATGTCTATGTCTATAGATCTATCTATCTATCGGTCTATATATCTATTGGTCTATCTATCTATTTGTCTATCTATCTGTCTATTTGTATATCGATCTATCTATCTCTTTATCTATCTATCTATCTTTCTTCCTTTATGTCTATCTGTCTATATGTATATCTATTTAACTATCTATGATTTGTTTATCTGTCTATCCCCATATCTATCCATCTATCTATCTAAAAATTTAGCTATCTATATATTTATCTATCTATTTGTGGATATATCTATATATCTATCTATATATCAACATATATTCTTATCTTACTATTTGCCTATATATCTATATGTCTATCGAAGTATTTTTATATTAATCTATTTGTCTATTTATCTATCTATATGTCTAACTATCTATAAGTCAATCTATCTATATACCATTTAATTTATTTGTCTATTAATTTATCTATATATCTATCTATATATCTCCCAATCTTTTGATTTGTATATCTATAAATCTATCTATCTGTATATCTATTTATCTATATATCTTTCTATCAATTTATCTATCAATCTATCTATTTTTCTATCTATCTATTTATATATCTTTATATCTCTATATATGGTTATCTATCTATCTGTCTATTAGTATATCATGCTATCTGTTAATTTGTCTATCTATATATTTATCATTCTATGTATCTATCTATCTATCTGTTTATCAATCTATATGTCTATCTATGTATCTTTGTATCTATCTATCTATATGTCTACTTGTCTATTTATCTATCTATTTATATATCTATATATATATATATATATATATCTGTCAATATTTCTATCTATTTATCCGTCAATCTATCTAAGTGTTCATCTATCCATATGTCTATTTGTCTATTTGTCTACTTGCTTATCTATCTCTCTCTCTATCTATCTATCTCTCTATATGACTACGTGTTAATTTACTTATCTAACTATCTAGGTATCTAACTATTTTTCTTTCTATCAATCAATCAATCTGTCTATTTGTATATCTTTTTAACTCTCTATTTGTCAATCTATTTATTTATCAATCTATATCTGTCTATCTATCTATATGTCTATTTGTCTATCTGTCTATATATTTATCTCTTTATCCCTCAATCTATCCATTTATCTTTGTATCTATCTATATTTCTACCTATCAATCTATCTAATTATCTATATGTCTATCTGTTTGTCTATCTATCTATCTATCTATCTATTTGACTATCTGTCAATATATCTAACTAATTATCTATATATCTATCTATTAATCTATCAATATATCTATATATCTTGGTGTCTATCTTTATATATGTGTATTTATCTATTTCAATGTGTATATTTATTTATTTATCTATCTATCTGACTATCTATCTATGTGTCTATCTATCTATTTATCTAATTATCTATTTGTCTACTTTTCTATTAGTCTATAAATATATTTGTATATCTATGAATCTATCTATCACTCAATGTATTGTTATGTCTATGTGTCTATCTATCTATCTATCAATTTATCTATCTATCACTTTATCAATGTATCTATTTGTCTATGTGTCTAAATGTCTATCTATCAATCAAACTATCTATTCATCTATCTATTTATTTGTATATCTATCTATCTATCTGTCTATATGTGAATTTATTTATGTGTCTATTTGTCTATCTATATTTTTATTTGACTATCTGTCTATTTGCCTATTTATCTATCTATCTAGTTATCTATCAATTTATTTGTCTATCTGTCTATATATCTATGTATCTTTATATTTATGAATTTGTCTATATATTTTTCTTTTTATTTGTATAATTATCTAACTTTCTATATGTCTATCTATATAACTATCTATATATCTATCTATCTAACTATCTATCTATCAAACTATATAATTTCCTTTCTTTCTATTTACCTAAATTCAATATATCATCTATCTAATTATATATCCATCTATCTTTCTGTATATCTATCTTTCTATATATCTATCTTTCTGTATATCTATCTTTCTATTTGTCTGTTTATATATAATTTTTCCAATATATCTATCTAGCAATCTATCTGTATATCTATTTGCTTATCTATATATCTATCTATCTATCTATATATCTAACACTCAATATATCTATATATCTAGCTTTCTATCTATCTATCTTTGTATTTATTTGTCTTTTAGTTTATCTATCTATTTATCTATCTCTTTATCTTTCTTTATGTCCATCTACCTATATATATATATATCTATATGCATATCTGTCTATCTATGTATCTATCTAGGTATTTATCAATCTATTTATGTATCTGGTTATTTGTATATTATTCTATTCGTATCTTTATCTATGAATATATATATTTATCTTTTTATTTATATATCTATTTATCTATAAATACTTATATCCATCTATCTATATATATGTCTAACTATCAATTTGTTTATCTATCTATTAGAATATTTCTCTATTACTCAATCTTTTTATATATCTATCTATCTATCTCTTCATCTCTCTATATGTTTCTCTATGTATCTATTTATCTATCTATTTTTCTATTTGTGTATCTATCTATCTATCTATATAACAATCAATTTGTGTTTCTATATATCTTTCTATGTATCAATTTATTTATCTGCATATATATATCTATATCTCTTTTTGTCTATTTTTCTTCTCTATTTATCTTCAATTTCTGAATCTTTCAATCAATCAATCAATTTATCTGTCTAACTAACTATCTATCTGTCTATCTTTCTATCAGTTTATCTATTATTGTATATATCTATCTTTTTATTTACAGATCTGTCTATATATCTATCTTTTATATGTCAAATTGTTCATATATCTATAATCTGTGTCTATTTATCTAGTTGTCTATCTATATATTTTTCTATCTATCTATCTATCTATCTATCTATCTGACTCTCTATTTATCTATAAATCTATCTATGTATCTATATTTATATCCATCTATCTATCTATATTCTATCTATTTATATATCTACCTATCTATCTGTATGTTTGTCTGTATGTATGTCTATATGTATGTCTATCAATCTATCTATCTATTTGTCATTCTGTCTATATATATATAGTCTATTTGTCTATCTAGCTATATGGCTATTTATCTATATGTCTCTATTTATATATCTATCTGTCTTCATATCTATTTGTCTATATGTTTATCTATCTATCTGACTATTTGCCTATCTATCTATTTTATTATCTAATAGTATATCAGTCAATCTTCTTATTTCTCTATCTTTTCTAAGAATAAGTTTTCTATAAATCTTTTTATCTGTCTATCTCTCTATCTACCTATCTATCTATTTGTTTATCTATCTTATTGTTTATTTGTTTATTTGTCTATTTGTCTACCTGTCTATCTATCTATCTATCTATATATCTTTTAATCTATCTATCATTCTATCATTTTGTATATCTATGTGTCAATCTGTTTATCTAACAATCAATCAATCTATCTACCGATATCTCAGTCTATTAATATGTATATATGTATATCTATCTATCTATTTATCTGCCAATCTTTC
Source organism: Sapria himalayana (assembly GCA_029783825.1). Classification (NCBI taxonomy): domain Eukaryota; kingdom Viridiplantae; phylum Streptophyta; class Magnoliopsida; order Malpighiales; family Rafflesiaceae; genus Sapria; species Sapria himalayana. The sequence continues at coordinate 255,002 of JAREIK010001494.1, read as the reverse complement.
TAGACAACTATGACTATTGGACTATCTATCTTTCTGTCTATCTTTATATCTACTATCTATCTATCTATCTATCTATATGTCTATCTATTTGTCTATTTGTCTATCTATCAATCTTTATATTTGTCTATTTGTTTATCTATTTATCTATATATATATTTTTTTCAATCTATTTATCTATTTATCTACCAATATATTTATCTGTCTATCTATCTATTTGTCTATTATCTAGTTATTTATCTATCTATCTTTATATCTGTCTATATATATATATATATATCTAGCAATTTGTCTAACTGTATATCTATTATCATGTGTATCTATTTATCTATCTATCTATCTATTTATCTCTCTATTTATCTTTCTATCAATCTGTTTATCTATCTATCTAACTATATATCTATCTACCTATATATATGTCTATTAGTATATCTCACTATCTATCAATTGGCTATTTGTCTATTAATCATTTTATATCTCTAACTTTATATCTATCTATCTATCTATCATTCTCTTTATTTGTCTATCTATCTATTTGTATATCATTCAATCAATCTATCTTTCTAACTATCTATTTGACTATTTGTTTATCTATTTATCTATGTGTTTAACTATCTTTATACCTATCATATCTATCTATTTGTCTATCTTTCTATCTATTTATCTATCTATAAGTGTATCTGTCTATCTATATAATAATCTATATATCTATCTATATATTAGTCTATCAATATTTCTATCTGGCTCTCTATCTATCTATCTATCTATTTATCTATCTATATATCTGTATATCTCTCTATCTCTTTATCTATCTTTTAGTGTATCAGTCTATCAGTCTATGTGTCTATCAATCTTTTTCTCTATCAGTCTTTTAGTCTATGTGTCTATGTGTTTATCTATTTATCTATCTATATGTCTATCTATTTATCTGTTTAATGTATATCAATATATATATATATATCTATATGTCTATCTATTTATCTTTCAATTAGTTTATTTTTCTCTTTGTCTTTATGTCTATCTGTATAACTATCTATCTGGCTATCTTTCTATTTGTTTATATTTCTATGTGTCTATTTATCTGTCTATCATTCTATCTGTCTATCTATCTAACTGTCTAAGTGTCTTTTTGTCTATCACTCTATCTATTAATCTATATATAAATATATCCATCTATCAATCTGTTTATATATCTATCTATTTATCTATCTATATGTCATTCTATCTTTCTGTCTATATGTCTATCTATCTGATTATCATTTTATATATCTACCTATCTATCTATCTATCTATCTATGTGTCTATTTGTTTAAATGACTACCTGTCAATCTATCAATAAATCAGTCTGTCTATCTATCTATTTGTCTCTCTGTCTATTTATCTATCTATGTATATGTGTATCTATCCATTTTTCTATCTCTCAATCTTTCAATCTATTAATCTATCAATCTGTGAATATATCTATATATCTATCTATCTATGTATTTTTCTATCCATCGAATTGTCTAATTGTCTAATTATATATAATATATATATATATAATTAGACAATTATACAATTCGATGGATATACAAATATTTGTCTATTAATCTATCAAACTATCTATCTAATTGTCTATCTATCTATGTATCAAACTATCTAATTGTCTATTATTCTATTAAATATTTGTCTATCTATCTTTCTATCTTTATTTCTATTTAACTATTTATTTGTCTATTTGTCTATTTGTCTATGTGTCTATATGTGTATATGTCTATCTATTTATTTATCTATATATATGTCTTTGGATCTATGTGTCTATCCTTCTATCAGTCTATATGTCTATTTATCTATCTATTTATCTGTTTGTCTATCAATCTACCTATCTATCTTTCTATATTTTTTTATATATACATATCATTTCTATATCTATCTATCTTTCTATCTATTTATCTATCTGCTAATCTATATGTCTACTTATATTTATATCGATCTATCTGTATATCTATCTATCTATATATCTATCTATCTATTTTTCTATCTATCTATTTTTTATTTATGTATATGTCTATATATTTATCTGCCTATATGCCTATCTATCTTTCTATCTGTCAATCAATAAATCTATTTATTTATTTGTCTTTCTATCTACCTATCTACCTCTCTGCCTATATATATATATATACATATATATCTGTTTATCTATCTATCTATCTATCTTCTATCTGTGTATCTACCTATCTATCTGTTTGCATATCTATCTATCTATCTATATATTTATCTATCTATATGTCTATCATTCTATTTGTCTATTTATCTATCTATCTCTCTCTCTATTTATCTAACTATCTTTCTTTCTTTCTATTTATTTATGTCTTTTAGTCTATTAGTCTATCAACCTTTGTGTTTATCTGTCTATTTGTTTTTTAGTCTATCTTTCTATTAGTCGACGTGTCTATGTGTCTATCTATCTATCTATCTCCATGTCTCTCTGCCCATCTCTCTAATTGTATATCAGTGAGCTAAGATCCATATTTTACTCAACTTTAAGTTATCTTTGGCATGACACTTAAAATTATGTTATTTAGGTTGGTAACTCTTACCAATTACATCTAACTCGATTCTTAGATATTTATGTGATTTTGACATTATATGTCCCATCATGTTTTAATCCCATCTAATGCCATTAGAACAAAAACCATTTTAATAACATAATAAAGGTAAACCATTTTTAATCATATGGGTAGTACCATTACTAATCTTGACTTACTAATGTCACCTTATTTACTTCTACTATGCTAGAACTCAAATTAAGGTGATAAAAGGTTTGACAAGTATTTAAATATAGATGACATGTTAACATTAATCTTTATGTGAGGGATCTTGATTGATTTTAATTTGAATTAATAGATCTTATGATATATCTTGTATCAACTACTTGTGTAACATTATACATAGCATCTCATACATGCATATAATAAACATGTCATAGTATGGCCTTAAACTAGATAGATCTCCACAAGCCAATATGAAGATCAATAGTTATTAATCCTAGATAGTAATAAGCAGCTCCATGAAGTTGTTTTGACCATGAACTTGCACATATACACCTAGCTCCTCCATCATCATGATTGGGTTGCATGACTTCAAATGGCTTACATTGTCTCTCTTGTTTTATTACAACAATTAAAAAATTACAATAAAACAAAAATGGCATGTAAGCCATATTTAAAAATTACAACCCTTGACAAAAAAAATAATACTCTACCAACCACTTTGTTTAAAAAGGCCATACTTTGCACATATGAAGCAATTTAACATGCAAAATATATAATGTTATCAAATAGCATAAATAATTTGCATTAAAAGAAATAAATTATAATAATAGTGTATTTAAAAAAAATTAAATTTATAGGGTTATGTAGAGTTGTTATTGTGGTTCCGCTAGCTGGTTAGCTGATGGGGTCAAGGAGGGCTGCCCTCACGGGGTAGGGGGTAGCACCCTAGGAAGAAAAATTAAATTTTCATTAATTTTAATAATAAATTTTCATTGATCTCATCAATAAATTTTCATTGATCTTATTAATAAATTGTTATTAATCTCATCAATTAATTTTTTATTAGTCTTATCAATAAAATTAAAATAAGGTGAAATCCATCAAAATCACATTAAAACAACATATTCTATAATCTCATTATACATTGGGCATATTTTTGCACCCCCATAAACAATCACTGATAAATCAAAATTAATATATGAATTTAGTCCATGTATTAATCTGATTAAGACAAAGCTAGAATCATATATCATGCTATTAAACACTTTAATGGCAATATCCAATTCGAATTCTCAATCATACTAACAAATTCTTTTAGGTTTCAGATTCAATCAATAAATACCCCAACAAAACCTATTAACTATGTTGATCACACAAACCATAATATCACATATATTCAAAATTACAAATCATGCTAGAATCATATACATCACATACATACAATAAAATGTGGCATTATTAGTTTTTATGAAAACACAAGTTCCTATGATATCACTGTTGGGGTTTCGGGTAGAATATCCAATCTAATTGGAACATAAATGCACAGAATCCATAATTTTTATTTCTTAACCCACCAAAGATCACATGTGATTCATATAAACACGAAGGAAGGATAAACGAAATATACCTCTTGTAGATCGATTCATCAAGCCTTCAAAGTGTGCATCAATGTTTATTCAGATCTTCAAAGGTACTGCCTTTCAGAAAAATGACCACCCTCTACAAGCATCCACACACGAACAAATAATGAACGATCTTGTTGAATGCTAGTTTAGCTTCATCTTCTCAAAATGAAAGGGTTTCTCTCTCTTTTATATAAGATGACTGCTTGCATAAAATATGTCTCATATATATATATATATATATATATATATATATATATATATATATACAAGTCTACTAAGATTTTAGTCATAAATGAAATTTATTATAAATTTAAAACACTTTTAAATAATAACAACTTAAATTCAAATCCTTAAAAGTCCCTTTTAAATGAATTTATTTATTAAAACTCAAGTTCAATGTAACAAAATTATTTATTTATTTAAATCACGAATTTAAACTTTCTCAAAATTAAATTCAAATTTAAATTATAACTAATTACTATTTGTGATTTAAAATAATCTCATCATTTAAAATTACTACAGAAAGTGAAAAATCATAACTATTATTATTCATTCTTAATGTTCGACCCTATAGGTTCAATTAACATTAGCCATAGGCCTAAATCACTTATTGATCCTATAATTCATAAGTGGCCTCTAGCAAAACATTATGAAGACCCAAGTTAAATGAAATGCTCATGATCCGAGACAAACTTAATATAGCTAATGACATATTCCTTTTGTCTCATGATATCTTGATCGAATATAAGGCATGGACAAAGTCAACCTTATATCATTCTTTCTTTGATTACTTGAAAGCCAATTAGAATGGCTAAATAAATGATATTGATCTCCATCAATTCAGTTGAGCACAGGCAAGCATTTCTTAGTCTTAATTATCGAGGGGACCCAGAGATATCTCTCTTATAATAAGAGGGATAAATTCTATCTTAATCATTCATATCTAACTACATTATTTTTTTAATGTTCAAGTATAACCTTTATAGAAATCTGATTAAATACAATGTTTGATTATATTAAAAAACAATATTCTTTATGTTGAGAACTATAGCAATCTTAGGTCAAAAGATTTAAAAACATAACTATTAGAGATTAACTTATGACTTTGATCCATGTATTAATCTCAAGACGAATATGTCTAATATTTGTTTTCAACAAATAGATATAAATATGATTTGTATCTCGTACACATATTCATCACATGAATATCAATAAAACTTTATACTAATCTTATTTTATTTGTATTCCCATAACAATAACCGAATAGGAACATTTAGAAGAATTAATAATATAATTCAACAATATTATATACAATAAATATGTAAATAATCACAATAAATAATTCTCACAAATAGCCAAAATATCATATCCATACAATAGGCCTAAATCACTATTACTAACATATATGTCAATATAACTATCTATCTATGTAACGATCTAACTATCAATTTTCTACCTATCTATTTATCCAACTGTCTATCATTCAAACTAACTAATTTTCTATCTATCTATGTATCAATCAATTTATCAATCTGTCTACTTTTCTATCAATCTATGTGTTTATTTATCTATTTATATATCTATATATCTATCTATCATTTTATCTATGTGTCAATCAATCAATTAAACTATTTATCTATGTTTTTATCTATATATTTGTCTATATGTCTATCTTTATATATATATATATATATATCTAACTATTTAACTATCTATCTATCGGTCTAACTTTCTAACAATATATTTGACTATCTATCTATTTTCCTATCTACTAATGTGTATATCTATCTATATATCTAAATGTATTTTTCTCAATCTATCAATCTATCTATTTGAATATTTATTTATCTTTAAATTAGACTATATATCTATATATTTATATCTCAATCTTCGATTTGTCTATTTTCTATTTCAATAGTAATCTATCTATATATCTATCTATCTCTCTATCTTTCTATCTACCTATTAGCCTATCTATCTTTCTATTTATCTATCTATCTATTTAACTATGTATCTTTCTATCTATCTATCTATCTATATATCTATCATTCTGTCTATCTATTTATCTATAAATCTATCAATTTCTCTATTAATATATCTATCTATTTGCCTATATGTATATATATATATATATAGTTATTTGGTTATCTGTCTATATGTCATTCTGTGTATCTTTTTATCATTCTATCTATCTACCAATCTATCTATCTATCTATGATCTTATCTATCCATATATCTATCTGTCTATCTAGCTAATTGTCTATTTGTCTATATATATATATATTTATTTATCTATCTACCAATTTTTGTACCTATCTATATGTCTATCTATCTATATGTCAATATGTCTATCTATCTATGTATTTGTCTAACTATTTTAATATCTTTCTATCTATTTGTTTATCTCTCTAATCTATCTATTTGTCTATATGTCTATTTATCTATTTGTCTATATATCTATCCTTTTATCTGTCTATATATCTAACTATTAAATTATCTATCTGTCAATATATCTATCTATCTATCTTTCATTCTTTCTATCTATATATTTATCTATCTATCTATCTATCTATCTATTTATCTATCTGCTTATCTTTCTATCTATCAATTTGTCTATCTGTCAATCTCTCTATCTCAATAACTCTATGTGTCTATGTATCTATCTATCTATTTATCTATCTATATATCTAATTGTTTATCTGTCTATTTGCTTTTATGTCTATCTACCTATATTTCATTCTATCTATCTATATAACTATCTATCTATCTAACTATCGATCTATCTATCTATCTAACTAACTATCTATCGAACTATATATCTATCCATATATATGTATATCCATGTCTTTGTCTTCTATACATCTTTCTATCTATCTATTTATCTACATGTCTATCTATAAATATATATCTATATATATATACACATCAACCTATCTAATTTTCTATCTATCTAATTAACTATCTATATGTTTATTTATCTATATGACTATCTATCTATCTTTTTATCTATATATTTATCTATCTATCTATCGATCTGTCTGTCTATCTATCTATCTAACTATCTATTTTTCAACTTATTTATCTAACTAACTATCTATTTGTCTATCTATCAATTTATCAATCTATCAATCTATCTTCTGTCTATCTATTTATCTCCATATTTTTATAATAGTCTATCAATCTATAAATATATGTGTTTATCCATCACTCTGATTATCAATCTATTTGTATGTCTATCTATCTAATTGTCTAAATATATATTTGTGTATTTGTTTATCTATATATTTAATTATAAGTCTATATGTCTACCAATCCTTATATCTATATGTCTATCTTTCTATTTTCCAATCTATATTTCTATTTATCTATTTAAATTTCAACCTATTAATTTGTCAATCAATCTATCTTTCTATTTTTCTATATCATAACGAGTCAAACAATATATATGTCTATTAATCAATTAAAGTATGTGTCTAACTTTTTAACTATCTATCTATATATTTTTCTATGTTTATCTATCTAACTCTCTATCTATCTATCTGTCTATCTATCTATATATCTATCTAACAATCTTAGTCTCTAGCTAGCTATCTATATATCTATCTATTTTTATATCTAATTTTCTATCCATTTATTTATAAATCTATCAATCTATCTATCAATTTATCTGTCTATCTCTCTATCTATCTATTAGTCTATCAGTCTATAAGTCTCTTTATCATTCCATCAATTTGTCTATATATCAATCTATTTGTCTATCTATCTATTTGCTTAACTATCTATTTGGGTCAAACTATTTATTTGTCTATCTTTCTGTATATAGATCTATCTATCTATATATCTTTCAATCTATTATTCTATCTATCTAATTATCTTTTTTCTATATAATTCACTAACTATCTAACTAACTATCTATCTATATGTATAACTATTTAAAAGTGTATATAGCTATTTGTCAATATGTATATCTATATATCTATCTATTTTTTTATCTATATATATGTCTATCTATCTATCTACCTAACAATATATTTGAATATCTATCTATCTATCTATTTATCTATATATTTATCTATTTATTTCTCTATCAATCTATGAAACTTTCAATCTTTCTATCTATTTTGTAACTATCTCTCTATCTGTCTATTTGTCTATTAGTCTATAAATCTTTGTATCATTCCATCTATTTATATGTCTGTCTATCTATCTATCTATATGTCTATTAATCAATTTGCCTAACTATCTTTCTATGTCGATCTATCTTTCTATCTTCCTGTCGATAGGTCTATATTTCTATCTATCTATCTATCTATAAATTAAACTTTCTTTCTTTCAATTTGTGAATATATTAACTTTCTTTCTTTCAATCTTTCTATCAATCTAATTAACTATCTATCTATTTATCTATCTATATATTTATCTATTTATCTATCTATCTACCTTTCTAGAAAGTTGTTTATCTTTCTATCTATCTATTTGTTTATATATCGATGTATCTATCTATCTATGTATCTTTATATATATATATATATATATATATTTTTGTATGTCTATCTATCTATCTATTTTTCTATCTATCTATCTAACTAGAAGGCAATCAATATATATGTATATCTATTTATCACTTTATCTATCAAATTATCTAACTATCTATTGTCTTTCACTCAATCAATCTATCTTTCTATTTACCAAACTATTTAACTACATTTTAGTCTATCGGTCTATTTGTCTATCTGTTATTTATGTATCTATCTATATATCTTTCTATCTATTTTTCTATCTTTCTATGTGTTTATGTATCTATCTGACTATCTATTTATATGCCTATCTATTTATCTAACCATCTATCTATCGATTTATCTATCTATATATCGATTTATCTATCTTTCTATATATCTATCGATGTATTTATCTGTCCATCTACATATCCATATATTTATTTGTATATCTTTCTAGCTATCTATATATCTATATGTCTATCTATCTATCTATCTTTCTATATATATGTCTATCTTTCTATAGCTATATATATATATATATATCAATATATCTACTTATCTATTAATATATCTTTATAATTATTTATCTATCAATCTATTTATCAATCTATCTATGTATATACCTTTCTATGTATATATCTATATATGATCATATTTTTTAATCTACCTATCTATCAATCTGTCAATCAATTTATGTCTATCTGACTATCTTCTCTCTATTTATTTATTTGACTATCTATCTATATATCAATCTATATTTCTATCTATCTATCTATCTATCTGTCGATCTATCAATTTATTTTTCTATCTATCTAATTATATCTTTCTATCTACTGATATGCTTATCTATTTATATGTCTATTTTACTATCTAACTATCTTTTTGTTTATATATATATATATATATATCTATCTATCTCTCTCTCTCTCTCTCTGTCTATCTGTCTATGTAGCTATTTGTCTAACTGCCGATCTATATATCTAGCATTCTATATATATATATATATATATATATCTTTCTTTCTTTCAATCTTTGTATCTATATATCAGTCTATTTATCTATATATCTATCATTCAATATGTATATATCTATCGTTCTTTCTACATATATGCCTATCTTTTTATCTATTTATTTGTAAATATATATACCAATTTATTTGCTTATCTATATCTCGGTATATCTTTCTATCTTTCTACATCTATGTCTATATATCTATCTATCTATCTGTGTCTATCTCTTTATCTGACTATCAATCTTTCATCATATCTATATATATAATGACATAATTTATAATGTATCTATCTACCTATCTATCTGGATATCTATCTATTTGGGTATCTATCAATCTGCCTATCTACTTATGTATTTATTTATTTATCTATCTATCTATCTATCTATGTGTATATATATTTATCTCACTTTTTAGCGATCTATCTATCTATAAATCTATATAACTTTCTATATATCTCTATATCTATCTCCCTATCTTTCTATATCTTTATCTATCTATTTATCATTTTGTCTATTAGTATATAATTCGATATCTCTAACTATCTATTTATATATTAGTCTCTCAATATGTCTATCTATCATTTTATCTATTTGTCAATCTATCTATCTTTCTATCATTATATATATTTATCTATCTATCTATCTATTTGTATCTCTATCTATCTGTCTGTCTATCTATCTATCAATTTATCAATTTATATATATATATATATATATATATATATCTATTTTTCTATCTATCTATTTGTTCATCTATCTATGTATCTGTGTCTATCAATCTATCTGCCTATCTATTTGTCTCTCTTTCTACTTGTATATCTATTAATCAATCTATCTATTTGTCTATGTGTCTTTGTGTCTATGAGTCTAACTATCAATATATCTATCTATCTATCACTCTATCTATCTATATATCTATCACTCTATTTGTCTATATGTATATCTACCTATCTATCAATCTATTTTTCTATCTATCTAACTATCTATTTATATATCTATTAGTCTATTAGTTTTTCTATTTTTCTATCTATCTATATTTCTATTAGGTTATCTATCTATTTGTCTATCTATTAATCAATCTATCTTTATAGCTATCTATATTTCTATTTATTAATCTATCTATCTATTTATCTGTATATTTTCCTATCTATCTATATGTCCATCTATTTATTTATTTATTTATCTAAATACCTATATGTCTATCAATCTAAATATGTAACTATCTAACTATTTATATTTCTATCTGTCTATCTATCTAACTATTTATCTAAGGAACTATATAACTGTCTATATATTTATTTATATATCTGTCTGTCTGTCTATCTATCTATCTATATGTCTATTTGTTAATTTGTCAATATGTTTATTAGTATATTTCTATATCATTCTATATATCTATGTCATTATCTAACTAATTTTCTATCTATTAGTCTATCAGCATATCAGTCTATCTGTCTATTTATTAATCTATCTACTTGTATATCTATCTATCTAGACAATTATCTCTCTACTTATCTAAATATCTGCCTATATATTTATTTATCTACTTACTATGGATCAATCTTTATATCTATATGAATAACTACCTATCTTCATATCTACCTATCTATTTATTTGTATATCTATCTATCTATCTATTTAACTATCTATATAAATATTAGTCAATCAATCCAACTATCTATATGTCTATCTTTATTTCCATCTATCATTATATTTATATTTTTTGTCTATATATATATATACATATATATATATATATATATATCTATATATCTATTTGTCTTTCTCTCTATCTCCCATTGTACCTATCAGCCTTTCAATCTATCTAACTATCTATCTATTTATCTATGTATCTATCTGTCTATCTAATTATCTATCTGTCTAGATATCTATCTTTCTTTCTTTCTATATTTAGGTCTATTTGTCTATGTGTCTATCTATCTATGTATCTATTTATCTATATGTCAATCTATCTATCTATCGAGTTGTATATCATTTGATTTGTCTATATTTTTATTTTTCTATTTACATATATATTTAGCTATCTATCTATCTATATGTCATTTTGGCTATCTAACAATCTCTTTATATTTTTTATCTAGCTGCTTATCTATCTTTCTATCTATCTATGTATTTATTAATCTATCTATCTATGTGTCTATATCTTAGTCTATATAACTGGCTATCTATCTATTGATCTATCTATATATCTATATATCTAACTATTTATTTGTCTATGCATATATATATATATATATAATTATCTCTCTATTTGTCAATCAATTTATCTATCTATATATAAATATTTATCAATCTATCTATATGTCTATATCTTTATTGGTCTATCTATCAATATTACTATTTTTCTATCATTCTATCTATATTTCTATATCTCTATGTGTCTATCTCTCCATTTGTCTATTTTTCTCTCTCTATATGTCTTTATATCTATTCATCTCTCTAATTATCAATCATTCAATTTTTATGTATACCTAATGATTTGTCTATTTTTCTATTTATGCCTTTATTTCTATTTATCTAACTATTTGTCTATTAGTCTATCTTTTTATATCTCTATATGTTTATCTATCTATCTAACTATCCATCAATGTATTATTCAATCTATGCATATATATATATATATTTATATCTAAACATTTGTCTATATATCTATCTGTCTATTTCTCTATCTTTCGATATATCTCTATTTCTCTCATTCTTTCTATATTGTATATGTATTAACAATATATTCTATCTATCTATCTATCAGCTTATCTATATATTTATCTATCTATCTTTTTTTTATCTATTTATTTGTCTATATGTATATCTATTAATGGCTATCTATCATTCTAACAATATGTCTATCTATCTTTATGTCTATATATTTATCATTCTATCTATTATCAATCATTCTATCTATTTATTTATCATTCTTTTTATCTATTTGCCTATCTGTCTATCTGTCAATCTTTATATTTGTTATCTTTCTATCTATCTAGCTATCTTTATTTCTATCTTTCTATCTATCAATCCATCTATTTATCTATTTATTTATCTATCTATTTATCTATATATCTATTTATGTGCCTATCTATATATCTATATATCTATCTATCTATTTATTAATATAACTATATATCTATATATCTATAATATGTATATCTATCTTTTTGTCTTTTTATCGATCTATCTATTTTTATATCTATCTACCTTTCCTTCTATCTATCTATCTATGTATTTGTCTATCTATATGTATATCTATCTATATTTCTATCTATCTATATGTCTATCTATCAATCTATATATTTTCCTATCTATTTATCTATATATATGTTTATCTATCTATCTACCTATCTATTTATTTATCTATTTATCTATCTGTATATGTGTATATCTATTTATCTCTCTATCTATCGACAATTAATTTGTCAATTTATATATCTATCTATCTCTCTATATGCCTTTTTTTATCTTTCTATATGTCTTTATGTATATCTATCTATCTATTTGTCTATTAGTTTAACTTTCTATATCTATATATGTCTTTCTTTCTCTATATGTGTAGACCTATCTATCTATTTGTCTATCTGTCAATCAGTCAAGCTGTCTATCAATATTTCTATATATATCTATATATCTATATATCTTTTACGCTATATATCTATCTATCTATTTATCTGTGTATATATCTATCTATTTGTATATCTTTTTATCTATTTATCTTTCTATTAGTATATCTATCTATCTATATATTTGTCTATCTATCTATCTATTTGTCTATGTGTATACTTATCTATCCAGCAATTTATCTAGTATTCTATCTATCTATATGTCTATTTGTATATCTATATGTAAGTCAAATTGTTCTTCTCTCTATCTGTCTATATATGTTCCTGTCTGTCAATCATTTTGACAACCTCTATCTATTTAACTAAAAATCTAAATATCTATCTATCTGTATATCTATCTATTTCTATGTCAAGCTATCCATCCATCTATATATCTATCTAGATCTCTATATATCAATCTATTTATTATTCTGTGTATCTACTTCTATATCTATCTTTCAATCTGTCTATCGGTCAATCAATATTCTTTCTATTTGTTTATTTGTCAATTTATCTAACTTTCTATTTGTCTATCTATCTATTTGTCTATATATCTAACTATCAATCTATCTCCCTATAATTCTATTTGTCTACATGTCTATCTATCTATCTATAGGTATGTGTGTGTGTGTGTGTATATATATATATATATATATATATATCTCTCTCTCTCTATCTATCTATTTGTCTATCTCTCTATTTTCAATATGTTTATCATTCTATTTGTTTATCTCTCAATTTTTGTATCTATCTATCAATCTAACTACCAATCTGGATATATGTCTATTTGTCAATTTTCCTAATTATCTATTTGTCTATCTATATAAATATTTATCTGTCTAAATGTCTATTTGTTTATCCACCTACCTATCTATCTATCTACTTATCTATCTATCAATCTATCAATCTTTCAATCTATTAATCTATCTCTAAAACTTTTTATCTGTCTAACTATGCAACTATCTGTATATTTGTCTATCTATATATCTAGATATCTATCTATCTATATATTTGTCTCTTTGTATGTATAGCTATCTGTATATCTATTTATCTATCTATCAATCAATTTATCATTCTGACTATCTATATATCTATTATATATATATATATATATATATATATATATATATGTATGTATGTCTATAAGTCTAACTTTCTAACTACCTATCTAACTAACTATCTATAAATCTATTTGTCTATCTCTCTATTTATCAAAATGCCTATCTATTTATCTATCTATTTGTCAAATTATCTATTTTTCTCTCTGTCTAAATGTTTATCTCTCTAAAAGTCCATCTGTCCAAATGTATATCTATCTATTTATCTGTCTATTAGTTTATCAATTTAATATCAATATATCAATCTATTATTCCTTTCTATATATATTTTTATGTCTCAGTATATTAGTCCATTAGCCTATCATGCTTTCTATCTAACTCTCTATCTATCTATATATTTGTCTATCTATCTATCTATATATCTGTCTATCTATCTATCTATCGGTATATCTTTCTATCTGTCTATCAACTATCTATCTATTTATATATCTTTCTATATGTCTATCTATATATCTATCTAATTGTTTATCTGTCTATCTATCTTTTTATCTATCTTTTTATCTATCTTTTTATCTATCTTTTTATCTATCTGTCCATCTGTATATATATATATATATATCTATCTATCTATCTAAATTTATATTTGTCTATCTATATTTCAATTTGTCTAAATGTCTAACTATCAAACTATCTCTCTATAAATCTATCTATTTGTCTATGTATCATCTCTCAAACTATTTAATTATCTATTAGTCTAACTATCTATTTCTCTATTTATCTATCTGTCTATCTATTTATGTGTCTATGTGTTTATATATCTATCTTTTAATTTGTCTATCTATCTAGTTATCAATCTATATATCTATTTATCTATCTACCAATATATTTTTCTATCTATCTATTTGTCTATATGTCTATTTGTCAATCTATCTTTCTGTCGATCTATCTATCTATCTTTATATCAATCTGTCTATCTATCTTAATGTTAATCTCTTTATCTCTTTATCTGTCTATTTTTTTATTATTCTATTTGTCTAGGTGTCTTTTTATTTATTATTATATCACTCTATGTGTCTATACGTTTATCTAACTATTTATCTATATAATTGTCTAACTATCTATGTATATATGTCTTTCTATTTATTATCTATGTGTCTAGTTATTTATCAGTCTATCTATCAATCTATCTATCTACCTTCCTATCTATCTATTTATCTCTCTATATGTATATCTATATATCTATCTATTTATCTACCTATTAATATTTTTATTTGTGTATCTATCTATCTAAATATTAGTCTATATGTCAAGCTATCGATCTATTTATATGATTAACTTTCTAACGATCTATTTATATTAGTCTATATGTCAAGCTATCGATCTATTTATATTTTTATGTCTATATATTTGTGTGTCTATCTTTCTTTCTCTTTGTCTAATTGTCAATCTATCTATCTATTTATCTATAAATAAATTTATTATCTATCTATCTATCTATGACTATATATATATATATATATATATATATATATATATATATATCTATATGTCTATATATCTATATATTTATTTATCTATCTATCTATTTAACTATTTATCCATCCATCTATCTATCCATCTATCTAATTATATATTTGTATACCTTGTTTATTTGACTATCTATCTATTTATCTATATTATATCTATCTATCTATCTATCTCTATAACTATCTATATATTTTTCTATATATCTATCAATCTATCTTTATATGTGTATATGTATCCCTATCTATCTGTATACCTCTCTATCTATCTGTCTATCTATCTGTCTATATATATATATATATATATATATATATATATGTCTATCAATTTGTCTATTTGTCTCTCAATTTATATATATCTCTCTTTATCTAATTATATATATATATATATTTCTATCTATCTATTAGCGACAGAAAAAATCCTTGCTAAAAAGATAAATTCGCTACCTAAATTAGCAAGATAAATTAGATATTCTGTTGGTAAACGAAAATAACAATTGATGATTCCCTAGCTAAATGCTGGACTATAAATTTTAGCGACGGATATAGTCCCTAACTAAATAAATTTAGAGACGGATAATCGATCACTAATTTTAATATTTCCCTAGCTAAATTAGCTAGGGAAAATTCCCTAGCGACTTTAGTCTAGCATTTAGCCAGGGAATCATCCAATTATGTCCATTAGGTTTAAAAGACTTCTTGAAAATTGTCCTCAACCCTAGAAATTGAAGCAGATAGGTCTAACTTCATTGTGTACCCCAAAATTTATTAGCAAGTAAGAAAAAAATAATAAATTGATAAATCATTTGTTAAGTTTTATATCTTACAAATTATCAATTATATGATTAAACTGAGTAATTGAGAGAGTCTCGCCTGTAGGGTGCTCTGAGAAAGACTCTCCAACATCTCCATCCTCTTCCACCTCTCCCTCCCATGTCTCTTGATCATTCATCAAAATCTCAAGACCTTTATGTGGATAAGTCAGCTAATGTTGCTGCTACGCTACTTTTGCAACATTCTCTGTATGCTGTGGCATCTCCACCCATGATCTTGTACCAATTTCGGGCATACATGAGGCCATACTACCTATACCATTATTGGTACGACCTTGCAACATGCTACCCTTAGCTCGTCCCCATGCCATATTTGTTAAAAATACATAAGGCAATGAAAATAAACAAAAATGATTAATGATTAAAATAACATAAAACTCACTGTCTAACCATTCTCATTAGAATCATCCAAATCTAGTTCGTCTTTTTCTTCAAATGTAGTAACATCATTTTCAAGCTATTCCTCATCACTTGTTATAGACATTTATTTAAAATAATTATTTAACAAATGCGATTGTCTCTAATTATAGTTATATATAATTATATAGACATTTATTTAGATATACAAATATTTATATATAGTTATACACATATAGTTAAAAAAAATGTTGTTTGTTGTTATACATGTAATAATAAATATAGTTACATGTGGTTATACATATAGTTAAATGTATATTTATAAATGTAGGTTTATATATTTGTTTATTTAATTTTATATATTTATACATATAGTAATGTATAGGTATAGATATAGTAAAATACTTTTTTATATACTACTCTATACAAATATATATTAAATATAAGCTGTAAATTTAATATTTAAATATAATTATGCATAAAACTTATAAAGTTATACATATAGTAAGATACAATTATTCATAGCTATATATTATTTACATATAATATATATAGTTATAAATAGTTATATATAATTAAACATATAGCCACATACAGACATATTCATACAAGTAGTTATAAGTAGTTGTACATAAATATATACAATGTTAGAAACAAATATTTTGATTTAATTATATGAATACATATATGTATATATAGTTACAAATATAGTTATATTTGATTATATAGACATTTGTTTAGTTAAAAAAATATTTATATATAGTTATACACAGATAGTTTAACATAATGTTGTATGTTATACATCTAATTATAAATATTGTTACATGTGGTTATACATATAGTTACACATATAGTTAAACATATATTTATACATGTAGGTTTATATATTTGTTCATTTTATTTTATATGTTTTATAAATTTAGTAATAATGTATAGGTATAGATATAGTAAAATACATTATTATATACTACTATATACAAATATATATTAAATATAAGCTGTAAATTTAATATTTAAATATAATTATCCATACAACTTTTAAAGATATACATATAGTAAGATACAATTATTTATAGCTATATATTATTTTACATATATTATATATAGTTATAAATAGTTATATATAATTAAACATATAGTTATATATATATATATATATATATATATTCATACAAGTAGTTATAAGTAGTTATACATAAATATATACAACATTATAAACCAATATTTTGATTTAATTATATGAATATATATATGTATATATAGTTACAAATATAGTTATATTTAATTATATAGAGTGGTACATAGTTATATAAATATTTATATATAGTTATACACATATAGTTATAAAAATGTATGTAGTTAAAGATATATTTATATATATAATTTATATAGTTATACATTTAGTAAAATATAATTATATATAGTTATTTATTAGTATATATATAGTATATTTTTTAAGAAATATAGTTATATAAAATTATACATATAGTTATACATTATTATATAGTTAAAAATTAGATATGTAAAGTTATAAATATAGTTATAAAAATAGTTTACTTTTTTATAAATATAGTTATAAATACTTTTATATAAAATGACATATGATTATATAATTAAACATGTGTATCTATATAATATTTGTGAATAAAATATTTTTATATATGTTGCTTAAATATTATTATATTTATATGTATCACTTTTATAAATAATATATAGTTTATATATCACATTTATATAAACATTATAAATATTCTATATTTATATAAAAAAAATATGTAACATAAATATTTACAAAATCGTATAATCATTTAATGTTACATAATTGTTATATAAAAAATTATATAAATGGATAGTTTTATTTAAATGTTGTATAGATAATTATAAACATTAATACATAAGTATAAATATTTATATATTACATTATATGTTTATATACACATATCAATGTGTATTTAGAATGTAATACATTTATATATTTTAAAGTATAGACATTTATACATAATGTCATACAATTATATAAATGTATAAAAGTTTATTAATACTATTATATGTTTATAATTTATTCAGATACAACAAAAATATAACCCAGTAACATTAATATTAATTTTTCTTAAGTTATAGAAGCAGATTAATCAATCATTATATGATTATTTTGTATTTATATAATAAAGCATAAACATTTAAGATTAACATTATATAAAAGTTAATTTAACATTAATCATTATATATATTAAAGTACAGACATTTATACATAATGTCATATGATTTTATAAATATAAACCATTAACATTAAGTGTAGTCGGATGCAATCATTCTGTAATTGAAATCAAAATCAATAAAATCATAAAAATCTAAATAGTAAAAGAACAAAGATTAAACTGAAAAATTATAATTTAATTAATTGTGTCGAGTTAAAATCATGTTAGGCTAAATAAAATTGAAGCAAAATGAAGAAATTCGGAGGAGAAATTTAAAAAACTAATACCCGATTATACTGAAAAAATGAAAATCCAATTGTCTATATAAAATTTAGAGAGACGGAAATATGTATAAATATTTTGAAGGAGAAGAACAAAGAAAAACTTACCTAGATTTAGAATAAGAAACACAAATTTTATCAAATTTATGCATGCAGTTGCCACTGATCTAAAAAATGATGGAGTTTCGAATGAATGTAGGTGTTAATGAGTTAACAAATTAATTTTAAATCAAAAATTTTAAACTATGAATTACTGACCAAAATTTTGGTCGGTAAAAGATTAGTAAGAACAATGTTATAAGTATTAGGAATTCCACTTTACTTACCAATTTTAATGGTAATATATTTTTGGTCGTTAAATGATTGGTAATTTATCGGTAATTTCTATTCGCTAATTCCATCCTAATTTATAGATTAACTTATGACCAAAAACAATAGGTCAATAGGTATGGTCGGTATTTGGTCGTGAAATGGTCAGTAATTACCGACCTAAATATTCAGTTGAATGTTTGGTCGGTAATTACGACATTGTAAATATACTGTATAACCACTTTACCGATCTTCTTTTATGCTTATATATTTTTGGTTGTTAAATGGTAGGTAATTTTTCGGCAATGTTTTTCACTAATTCCCTCATAATTTACAAAGCATAATTCCAACCAAATATATTTTGTCGGTAATATATGGACGGTAATATATGGTCGGTAGTTGGTGAGAAATTTGGTTGGGAATATTTTTTTCTGATCCCCCTCTTTAGATCTCTAAATTTGTCACGAATTGGTCAGTAATTACCGACCTATATATATGGTCGGGAAATCATAGGTAAGTACGAAGTTATAAATAATTTGAAAAACCACTATACCAACCAATTTTAATGGTAATAAATTTTTGGTCATTAAATGGTTGGTAATATATTGGATAATCACTCTACATACCGATTTTCGACAAAAAATATTTGGTCGGTAATTATGGTCGGTCTTTGGTTTGAAATTTGGTCGGAACATTTTTTTGATACACTTTTTTGGTCATTAATGGTCGTTAAATTCTCATAAATAATGGTTGGAAATTTAGGTCGAGTTTCTATAGATATATATATATATATATCTATCTATATATATAATATGTCACACTTGGCTTTGGCATGTGTGAGGGAGTCGATGGGACTCAGGAATAAGTGCATATAAACATTTCATCCATATAATGCATTCATATAAACATTGTACTTGAATGGGTGTCAATATATATGCATGACGTTTTAAATGCACTTATGCAGTGAGTAGCTCTGTAGGAGTTTAGCTCTACTAAGCTTTGCTCACTCCGTTGCAAGACACCTTTTCATGTACAGGTCCAGGGTAGATCACATATCCACATATGAGATCGCACATGTGAAGGAAAGTCGGTTGTGGCTTAAATAATAAGTTGTGTGTTTTTTTATTCTGCTAAGTAAAATGGAAAAGAAATGTATGATACATTTGAAAAAAATTTATTTTATTGCACATTGTATAGTGTGTTGGAATGAATGTGACCCCCTATGAAATGGGGTATCACATAGATAGATATACAAATAGATACAAAGGCAGATAGATAGACAAATAGATAGACATATAGATAGAAATATAGATAGAAATATAGATAGACAGAAATATAGAAAGAAATATAGATAGATAGATAGCCAATAAGATAGATACGTAGATAGACAAATAGACAGACAGATACAAAGATAGATTGATAGATAGATAGATAGACAAATAGATCTATAGATAGATAGTGAGATAGATAGATAGATAGATAGACATATATATAAAAAGATAGATAGATATATAGTTAGAAAGATTGAATGATAAATATATAAAAAATAGATAGGTAGATTGATAGATAGAAAGATAGATAGGTAGATATATAGATAGATAGAAATATACATAGACAAATAAATAAATTCATACATAGACATATAGATAAATAGATTGATAAATTGAAAGAAAGATACATAGATATATAGATAAATAGATATGCAGATAGAAAGATAGATAGAAAGAAAGATTGATAAACATATAGATAGATAGATAGATGGATGGATAGACAGACAGACAGATAGATAGATAGATAGATACATTGATAGATAATCATATACTTAAATAAAGATATAAATAGATAGAAGAGAAAAAGATAGACATATAGATATATAGACAGACAGATAGATAGATAGATAGATAGAAAATAGACAGATATATAGAGTAATAGATAGATAGATATATAACTAGATAGATAAATATATCGATAGACATATATATAGACAGTTAAATAGATAGATAAATAGATAGATAGACAGATAGACAGATAGATAGTGAGATAGATATATAGATATATAGAGAAATAGATAGACACACAGATAAATATATAAACAAATAGATAGACAGACTGACTGATAGGTAGATAAATAGTTGATAGCTAGAGAGACATCCATATAGACAAACAGATATATAGAGAAAAAAAATAATAGATAGACATACAAATTGATATATAAATACAAAGAAAATTTGATAGACAAATAGAATGATAGAAAGATAGATAGATAGATAGATTGATTGATAAATAGAAAGAGAGATCGATAGATAGATTGATAAATTATTAGACAAATACATAGATAGATAGATTGATATATAGATAGACATATAGATTGATTGATAGATAGATAATACACATATAGATATATAGATAGACATACATTTAGAAAGACAGATAGATAGGCAGATAAATAGATAGATAAATAGACATATAGATAGACAGGCTGATAGATAGAGAATTAGAAAGATAGATGGACAAATAGATAGAAAGATAAATAGATAGATTGATAGATAGATATGCAGATTGATAGATAATTAGATAGATAGATAGTCATATAGATAAATAGACATATAGATAGATATATAAATAGATAAATAGATCGATAAATAGATAGATAAATAGATAGAGTGATAGATAGACAAATTGATAGACAAATAGATAGATAGATAGATATATGTAGATAGACAGATAGATAGAAAAAAAAGATAGATAGAAAGATAGTCGGATAAAAAGATAGATGTATAGAGAGATTGATAAATAGATAGATAGATAGATAAATAGGTAGATAGATAGATACACAAATAAATAGATAGATAGATAGATGCACAAATAGATAGATAGACAGGTAGATATATAGATATAAAGAAATATAGATTGATTGATTGACAAATAGATAAACAAATAAATAGACAGATAGATAGAAATATAGACAAATAGATAGATAGAAAAATAGACAAATAGATAGATAGAGAAATAGAGAGATAGATAAATTGATAGATAGATAGATATATATATATATATATATATATATATATATATATAGATAAAAAGATAGATAGATAGATAGAGAAAAATATAGATAGATCGATAGATAGAAAGCTAGACAGATAGATAGATAGAAAGATAGATAGATAGATATACAAATAGAAAAATAGATAGATAGAGAAATAGAGAGATAGATAAATTGATAGATATATATATATATATATATATATATATATATATAGATAAAAAGATAGATAGATATATATACAAATAGACAAATAGATCAAATAGACAGATAGAGAGATAGATAGATCAATAGATAAATATAAAGAGATAGACAGATCGATAAAAAGATAGATTAAAGATAAAAAGATAGATAGATAGATACACATATTGATAGACACATAGAAAGACAAAAAGATAGAGAAATAGTTATATAGAAAGATAGATAGTTAGTTAGATAGATAGATAGACACATAGATCAATAGATAGATAGATAGATAGATAGATAGATAGAGGGATAGATAGATAGAGGGATAGATAGATAGATAGAGGGATAGATAGATAGATATATAGATAGATAGCTAGATAGATAGATAAACAAATAGATAGATAGATAGACATACAAACACTCAAATAGAAAGATATATGCACAGATAGATAGACAAGTAAAAAGATCAAAAAAATGATATATAGATAAACATAAAAAAAGTTATATTGATAGAAAGATTGATAGATAGAAATATTTATAAATAGATAGATAGACATATAAATAGATAGATTGATTGAAAGATTGATATATAGATTGATAGATAGATTGATAGAGATATTGATAGAAAGATAGATAGATAGAATGAAAGACATACATACATATAGATATATAGACAGATAGATAGATAGATCAATAGATTATTATATAGATAGATAAATGGATAGATAAATAGATAGTATAGATAGATAGATAATAGGTAGATAGATAGATAGATAGACTAATAGAGAGATAGATAGACAGATAAAAAGTCTGCCAAATAGACAGACAAACATATAGATAGATAGATTAATTGACAAAAAGATAAATAGAATGAAAGATAAAAAGATATATAGATAGGCAAAAAGATAGATAGATAGACAAATAGATGGATATATTAAAAGTTTGATTGATAGACTATAGATAGATATATATATTAATGGATAGATAGATTGATAAAAATATTAATATATAAATTAATAGACAGATTTTTATACAGATTTATAAATAGATAGATTGATTGATTGATATAAATATTGAGAGATAGATAGCTACATAGATAGATAAATATACAGACAGATAGATATACAGATAGAAAGATAGAAAGATAGATATATAGATAGATATATGGATAGATAGACAAATAGATAGTCCAATAGATTGATAGAAATATAGATAGATATATAGACAAGAAAATAGATAGATAGATAGATAAACAAACAGACAGATAGATAGATATAAATACAGATAGACAAATAGATAGATAGATTGATAGATAGATAAATAGAAATATAAATCATAGATAGATTGGAATATAGATCGAAAGATAAATGTATATATAGATAGATAGAGAGATAAATTATGAAACAGATATACAGATAGTTAGATAGATAGATAGAAAGATAGATAATAAGGTAGAGACATTGATAGATAGACTGATGGATAGTTATGTTTTTAGATAGATTGTAAGATAGATTGATAGAAAGATTGCTAGACATAGAGATTAATAGATAGATAGATTGATTGACATAAGGATAGAGAGATAGATATAAAGATAGATAAATAGATATAAAGGCATATATATAAATAGATAAATAGATAGATAGCCAGATTGATGGGCAGATAGATAAAAAGGTTGATAGATAGATATACAAATAAATAGAGATATAGATAGATATGTAGATAGACAAATAAATAGATAAATACATAGGCAGACAAATATATATATATATAGAAAGAGAGAGAGAGAGAGAGATAGATAGATAGATAGATAGATATATATATATATATATATATATATATATATCTAGACATACAGATAGATAGATAAACTGTTAGATAGATAAACAAATAGATAAATAAATAGATAGATAGATAGATAGACAGATAGATAGATAGAATGATAGACAAATATACAGACATATAGATTGAAAGTGAGAGACATATAGCTAGATAGATAGATAGATCGATCGATAAATAGATATATTAACAAAAAGATAGATAGATATATAGATAGATAAATACAATTATATATAGATAGATAGATAATAGATATAGAGATAGATAGATAGATAGATAGATAGTGTGATAGATACATAGAATGATAGATAGATATATAGTTAGATATATAGATATATACAAAGACAGATTGATAGACATATAGAATAGACTGATAGATAGATAGAGAAACATACAGTTTGACAAATAGATAGATAGATAGATAGAGAGATAGACAGATAAACAAATAGATAGATAGATAGATAGATAGACACATAGATATATAGATAGATAAATAGATATATTGATTGATTGATAGATTGATAGAAAAATAAATAAATATATAGATAGATAGATAGATAGATAAATATACAACCAGATAGATAGACATTTAGATAGACAAATAGATAGATAAATAAATAAAAAGATAGTTAGATAGTAAGATATAAATATAGATTGAAAGATAGATAGATAGATAGAAATATAGATAGATAGATGGATGGACAGAAAGATCGACAGATAGATAGATATAAATATAAACAGATAGATAGAGAGATAGATAGATATATAGGTACATACAAAGATAGATATATAAGAAGAAATATAGAAAGATATATAGATGGATATATAGATTCATATATAGTTTGATAGATAGATTGAAAGATAGAATGATAGATAGATAAATAGACATTTTGAAATATAAAATAAAGTTATAAATTGATATAAAGAAGGATAGATAGATAAACAATTAGATACAGAGATAGATAGATAAACAATTAGATATAGAGATAGATAGATAGATAGAAAAGCAAATAGATAGATATATAGATATAATATCTAGATTCTTCCTCTTCAAGCTCTCAAGCTCGTAGAGAGAGAAAATCACAATCCCTAGAGAGAGAATCTCACCATTGCTGCCCGAATCAAGCTCCCCTCTGCTAAATATGGAGCAAAAAGACTTATTACTAAACAATAAGTCGTTTGCATCAATATTAAGAGAGCCCGCGCCTCCCTAATGCTGCTTCGGAAATAAACACGGGAGTCCCATGATTGTTTTTTCAACAGAAGAGATGCGCAAGTTCATGGAGCCCTTTGAATATATGCTTTTTGGTAAGTTTTCTGATGGAAGGCCTCGCCCGAAGGAAATACAGCAATTTATCTCCTCGTTAAAGCTTACGAGAAGGGTGAAGCTAGCTGACTACGACGCGAAGCACGTCTTCCTATAGTGTTTTATGATTGAGGACTTCTACCGCTTATGGCATAGAGGTCTATGTCAAGTTAACGGCTTCCCCATGCGCATTTTGAGGTGGACGAAGGAGTTCAGTCCACTGGAGGAGGCGCCTTTAGCCCCGGTATGGTTTTCCTTACCGAATCTCCCATTATATTTGTTTAACCCACGATCTCTCTACAAAATTTCATCTTGTTTGGGTAAACCTGTAATTCGTGATGAAGCTACTGTTTCTATGACAATGCCAAGCAAGGCTCGCGTGTGTGTTGAGTGTAACCTACTCACTCAGCCACCAAATATGATCTGGATCGGTAATGGAGAGGATGGGCACAATAATGGGTTTTGGTAATCTCTTATTCCCGAAAATCTACCTACTTATTGCATAAAATGTAAGAGACTTGGGCATGAATCGGGGGTGTGTAAGATGGGTACAGAACAATCAGAAAATGTGCAAGGGTTAGAAGGTAGAAAAAGAAAGGTAGAAAGATGGATTAGGACGGAGGGAGGGGCTGGAGAAAACCTGCAATTGAGGCAGGTTTAATGGAAGAAGAATGGGGGTATATGAGAGAGAAAGAGTGTAAGTTATTAGGAGAGGGAGAGGCTAGTAATAGAGTATATCATGACGAAAGCATGGAGGAAGGAGACAAGTTGGGGGAGGGAGAAAAATGGGAGGAGGTAAAGGGTAGAAAGAAGAGGAATAAGAAAATTAAAACTAGAATAATTTTAAAAGAAAAACTGGAGGACTATAGCTGGATAGATGATGACTTCTTGGATTTCCTAGAGGAAGATGCAGAGGTGTTTAGTTGTCCTTCAATAGGTAGAGAAGAAGAGGAGCATGCATTCTATATAGAAAAGGGGAAGGATGATTTTGGATATTTATGAGGAAGATTGGACAAAGCTCACTAGAACTCAAGCCAAGGAAGCTATAAAAATAATGGCAATGCAGCTTGGGTGGAAGAATAAACATTATGAAAAAATACAAGTAAACTCGAATGCAATTAAGACCCCAAAGAATAAGAAAAAATATTTAAACACAAAATATGAGACTAAGTATACAACTAGATCCCAAACTAAGCTAGGAATTAATGGATAGATGCCTCAATTGGAACATAAGAGGGGTTGCTAATAATCCCTCAATAAATAGGTTAAAACTATTAATTAAAACTCATAGAATTTCTCTTGTAGTCATTGCGGAGCCTATGATCCAGAAGGATCAATTAATTAACTACAGCCAAAAACTAGGGTTTAACAATGCATATGCTAATATAAATAGTAAACTCTGGATAATGTGGCATAATTATTTGGACATTGAAATTTTAAAAGATACAGATCATGTAGTACATTTTAAAATAAATAAAGAAACATATGAAATAATATCGGTTGTATATGCTAAAAATGATAAAAAATCAATGTTAGCACTGTGGGGGGAAATGCATAATATCGCATCTAGGAATGCACCCTGGATTATAGGAGGTGATTTTAATATAATCAGGAGCAATCAAGAAAAGAAAGGAGGTAAAACCCTGGATCCAATAGCAATGACACAATTTAATGAGGCGATCTCAAACTCGAAATTAATGGAAATAGATTTCACAGGTTCAAGTTACACTTGGTGTAACAACCGGAGTAAAAGAAGCACAATTTGGGCTAGACTGGACAGAGTACTGTGTAATGCTAAATGGGTAGCTTTGCATGGGGTCACAGGGCTAAGACACCTAAATAGAACCTGTTCGGATCATTGCCCATTGCTCATTATAATCTATAAGATTAACCAAGTATCAGGTAACTTTAAATTTCAGAATATGTGGGAAAAGCATGCTGGCTTTGAAAAATTGGTAACTGAATCTTGGATGGAGCTAGCAATGGGGAAACCGATGCAAGTATTAATGGTTAAGCTTCATAGATTAAAAAAATGTCTAAAAATATGGAATAAAGAAGTCTTCGAAATTTAAATCAAATAATAAAGCAAGAAGAGGAAAAAATAGAAAATCTGGAATTAGAATACGATAATAATAACATAGAGGTAAAGAGACAGAAACTAAATAAGGCTAAAGGGGACTTGAGGCTTAAGTTGCATATGGAGGAAGTGTACTGGAAACAATGTTCAAAAATTAAATGGTTGAAAGATGGAGATAGAAACACTAAATTTTTTTCATAACATGTGCAAATTAAAGGCTCAAAAAAATAAAATCAAGGGCCTAAAAACTAATGAGGGAACATGGGTTGAAGATGACAAGCAGATAGGAATCCTCTTTGAGGAATTTTTTAAAAGTCATCTATGCAAACAGGCTCCTCAGGTAGGAAACTCATTAATGGATGGGATCAACACAATCATCTCAAAAGAACAAAATCAAATGATGGAGAAGGTCCCGGAGGAAGAAGAGATTAAAAATGTAGTGTTTAATCTGGATAAGGATAGTATAGCAGGGCCAGATGGTTGGAATAATTATTTTTTTCAGTTAAACTGGCTCATTATCAAAAAAGATCTTGTTCCTGCAATTGCAAGTTTTTTTGTAGGGGCGAACATTTAATAAGGCATGGGCAAACTCTTTCATAGTGCTAATCCCCAAAAAAGAATCACCTCAAAAATGTGAGGATTTTAGGCCTATAAGTTTATGTAATGCAATTTATAAGATCCTTGCAAAAATAATTCAAAATAGACTTAGTAATATTTTACCATTTATAATATCACAGAAACAAACAGGATTTATTAAGAATAGATTAATGATTGAAGATATTAGATTAGCATCAGAAATGATGAAAAAAATAGCATTTAAAATGAGGGGAAGTAACTTAGTAGTTAAGCTAGATTTATCTAAGGCATTTGATAGAGTAGAATGGCATACACTATGTTTCGTTATGAGAAAATTTGGTTTCTCTGAAACATGTATTGATTTAATATATAGATGTGTAACTAGCGTTTGGGTTAGAATCATTGTAAATGGAATGAAAGGTGAAGAATTCAAACCAAGACGTAGCTTGAGACATGGAGACCCATTATCGCCCTTATTATTTGACATGTACTTAGAATTGTTAATTGTTAATTTAAACAAAAGAATGTTAGAGGGAAAAATAATCCCCTTTAGACAGCCAAAAAATACTCCGAGAATAAGTTGTTTAGCTTATGCAGATGATATTATTATTTTCACAAATGTGAATAAAAGTTCATTGAAGAACCTGATGGACCTTCTACAATTATTTGAGAAGGAAACAGGTCAAGCCATTAATAAGGATAAAAGTCAATTTATGTTAGCAAAAAATCCTCCGGAAAAGTGGTAATAAAGATTAAAAACATAACGGGTTTTAAACATAAAAAAGATGCTTTAGTATATTTAGGTTGTCCGGTATACGAAGAAAGGCTGAAAGAAAAGTATCTAACGCCTTTACTTGATAAAATGAGAAGGAGAATAGCTGGTTGGAAAGTAGATCTATTAGGATTTGGTGGGAGGATTACATTAATCTCCCACGTTCTTCAAAGTACACTGGTACATATTATATCAGTCATACACCCACCTAAGAAATTCACAAATAAACTAGAAATGGAAATGGCAAATTTTTTATGGGGTAAAAAAAACGGAAAGCAGAAAATTCACTGGAAAAATTGGAAAGACATCTGTTATCCAAAAGCGGAAGCGGGGTTAGGCATCATTAATTTACAGGATATGGCGGCTGCCTGGGACTGCAAAGGTTGGTGGAGGATAAAAGAAAATGATTCCCTCTGGGCAAAATATATGCGAGCAAAATATCTAGAATAAGAACACAATCACGTTAAGCAGAAATCAAATAACTGGAAAGCATTAGAAAAACAAAAGGAAATAGTAGATGCCCATTCATTACTGAAAAAATCGGGATGGAAATGGACCCTTAATCCACAAGGTAATTTTACGTTAAAGTCAGCAAAAGAAATGATAAGAAGGAAAAAACCCGTACAATCTTTATTTAAATGGGCCTGGAAATTAGGTATTTCACAGAAAATGTGCTCGCTGGCATGGAGAGTTCTGGTAAATGCACTGCCTATGGATACTAATGTGAAAAGAAAATGTGTTAAAATAGCCTCCAGATGTGAATGTTGCTATGCAGAAAAAGAATCAATGGATCATCTATTTTCAAGTGGAAGAATCACTGCAGTAGTCTGGAGGGAATTAGGAGACCTGATACAAATAAGTAGAAAAGAGGCTATAATAATTGATAGAATTAAGAATTGGAAGAATATAAACTCTAGCATTTATATCAAAAATTGGCTCACTCAGAATCTACCTCATATAGTAATATGGTGCCTATGGAAAGCTCGTAATAAGAGTAAATTTGAGGGTATAAGAATGAATTCAAATTAAATTATAAAAGATATTATTAAAGAAATCACGAATATATCAAGTATAAAACCTATAAAGGTTGATGGAGCTTGTTTAAATAAGGTAGCTGGAATGTTCTGGGGCCTCGCTATCACAAATACGAAATAGGGATGGGTAAAAAGTATAAGTTGGAATAGGCCTCCGGAAGGTAAAATATCACTAAACACGGATGGTAGCTTTAATAGGGACACTGGTATAGCAGGTGGAGGGGGGGGGGGGGGTAATAAGGGATTCAAACGGGTATGTAATAAAAGTATTTACATCGGCTACAGAAGCATTCTCAGCTCTCCACTCGGAGATAAAAGCTTTGAATATAGGATTAAATGTCTGTATAAAGTTAGACTTAGAAAATATACAAATTCAAGTAGACTCCATGCTTTTGGTAGATTTAGTAAGTGGAAAAATAATTCTTTGGAGGTATGAGGAAGAAATGGTAATTATTTTGAACCTCATTAAACTGCTTAATGCATCAATCTTACATATATATAGAGAAGCCAATACTTTGGCGGATAGCCTTGCAAGATTAGGTTCGATAAGAGGAGAACATGAATTTGATGAGGTTTCGATGCCAGAAAAACTAAAAGGAATAGCGAAATTAGACAGGAAGGCCTTCCCTTATTTAAGATTCAGGAAGGGTAGTATTAACAGAAAAAATAGAATATGAGAATTATAAGAATATAAGCTGTTAACTGTTATGGTATTGTGGTAGCTTCTGTGCAGGGGAATTTCTGTCTCTGCAGGTTAACAGGTATGTACATTATGGAGGCAAAGGTAATAAGGCAAGGTAAGATAATGGTTGATAGCATATTGTACTGTAGCTTCCTTTTTCTTAGCAGCGAAGTTAATTGTATAAACAACCAGAAAATCTAGTAGCTGCTGGAATTTTGGAATGTGGTATTTTTTGTATGGTTAATTTTGCTGCTAAACTACTAAATGTTGATGTGTTTTGTATTTTGCTTGTGTTTTTGCTGCTGTAGTTCCTTTTGTGGCTGTTGTTCCTTTTGTATGGTTAATTTTTTGTATTTTGCTGTTTTTTATATTTTGCTTGTGTTAACTTAGCAGCGAAGGTAATAGGGCTAGGTATTATTGCTTGTGGCAGTTGTTCCTTATGTGTTTTTGCTACTGTTCCTTGTTGTTGTTCCTTGTTTTGTATTTTTGCTGTTGTTCCCTGTTGCTTCCTTTTGTGTTTTTGGTTGCTTCTGTTTTTTGAGAAATTGCAGATTATATATATAGTGCTCTCGAAAAGAACACATAATTATAAGTTGATCTGTCTATGGTTTGCTTGCTACTTCCCGAGTTGGATGTTTCTAGTGGCAGATAAACAAGTTACATTCTCGGATGATTCACCTGGCCCTGTGGGTGATCAGCAGACTTGTAGTGGATCCATAGAACACATACATCACCCTGGTTCGGAGGGGTGTTTAATGATGGATTTATCCGATAGGGTCTGGCTTAATTTTTAAATGAATTTACTCATAGTTTATTGAGTTTGAGTTATGCAGGAAAAATTTTAGGCTCTGCTGCAGCTCGTTAAAAGCTGAAAATGACAGAACATTTCTAATAAAAAAGGCACGGAAGGAAATGAGAGTGAATGGAATTCTTGACCACTGGAGCGTGAAAAAAGAAGGAGGATGGTCGATGAACACACGGGAACGATGCGAACAACAGGAGTCGGGACACGGGGAAGACGGGAAGTCAGATGATGAGCACAGGAAACGTGGATCGTAGAAACACAAGGGGCCGAACAATAAACAAAAAAAAAATAAAAGAAAAGATGGGCCGAAAATAGAGGCCAATCAAATGGCCAGACAAAGAAGAACAAAGCAAGCCAAAGCTCCAGCTTATTTTAGTTGAAATATAGTTTATAAAATGAATAAATGCTATATTTGATAAAGATATTTAAAATCCAATATGTTAGCTTGTAGGCTTAAGGTTTAAGATGGGTGTAAGAGGGCAAAGGGTAGATGTATGTTGTAAAAATGGTATTCCTCCGCCAAAAGAGAGGGTTATTAATAATAAAACAAACTTAAAAAAAAAGATAGATATATAGATATACAAATAGATAAAGAAATAGATAGACACAAAGATAAATAAAAATATAGATAGATAGATAGATAGAAAGATAGATAGAAAGACATATAGATAGATAGACAAAAATCTAGATAGATAGATAGTAAGATTGATAAATTAATAAATTATTCTATAGATAGATAGATTGATAAAAAGATATATAGAAAGATATATAAATAGATAAATAGATAGATAGTTCGATAGATAATTAGAGACATAGATAGCTAGGTACATAGGCAGATATATAAATAGATAGAAAGATAGATAGACATATAGATAGACAAATAAATAGATAAAACATAGATAGATATATTTATAAATAAATAGATAGGTAGATAGATAGATGAATATATATATATATATATATATATATATATATATAGACATATAAATAGAAAGACAGATAAACAAATAGATAGATAGATAGACAGACAAATAGATAGACAAATAAATAGATACATTGATTGATAAACATATAGTTTGATAGATAAATATATAAATAGATTGATAGATTGATAGATTGACATACAGATAGATTGACATATAGATAGATAGACATATAGATTGATAAATAAATAGACATGCATATATATTGTCAGAAAGAAAGATAGAAAGATAGATAAATAGAAAGAAAGATAGATAGATAGATAGATAAATAGAAAGAAAGAAAGATAGATAGATAGATAGATAGATAGAAAGATAATAAACAGATAGATGAGGTGATAGATTGACAGATAGATAAACACTTAATTAGATAGATTTATAGACATATAGATAGACAGATAGATTTATAAAATGATAAAAAGATAGACATATATATATATATATATATGTTGACAAATTGATAGACAGATATATAGAGAGTTAGAAGACTGACATATATACATACAAACATATTGATAGACAGCCACACAGATAAATTGACATACAAATAGAAATAAAGAAAGATAATTAGTTATATACATAGATAAATAGATAGATTGATAGAAAGATTGATAGACAGATAGATAGACAGATAGATAGACAGATAGATAGCCATATAGATATACAAGATAAATACATAGATAGATATATAGGTAGAAATATTGATGGACAAATATATAGATAGACAGATAGAATGATAATTAGATAAGTACATAGATACAAAGTTAGAAAGATAGACTGACAGATAGATAGATAGAAAAATAGACAGACAGATAGATAGATAGATAGATAGATAGAGTGACAAATTGATAAACAGAAAGTTTTATAGATAAATACACAGATAAGTTAAAAAATAGAAAGAAATATAGAAAGAAAGATAGATTGATTGATAAAAATAAAGATTGAAAGATAGATTAATAAACACATAGATCTACAAATATATAAATAGTTTGATAAAAAAGAATGATAGATCGATAGATAGACAGATTGATAGTTTGATTTTTAGACAAATTGATAGAATGTTTGATAAAAAATTGATATATAGATAGATTGATTGATCGATAGATATATTATTATATTAATATATAGATAGATGAATAGATAAACACAATCATATATAGGTAGATAGATAGATAAATAGATAGAAAAATAGATAGACAGATAGATAGATAAATAGAATGAAAGAAAGATAGATAGATAAAAAGATAGATAGACAGATAGATATACAAATCAATAAAAAGATAAATTGATAATAATATAAATAGTTAGATAGACAAAATGAAAGATAGATAGATAAATAAAGAGTTTGATATAAAAATAGATAGATAGATAGAAACTAGTTAGATAGATAGTCTTATAAATTGACTGAGAAATTAGTATATAGATAGTCAATTAGATAGATAATTAGAAAGATAAATAAATAGATAGAGATATTTATAGACAGATAGATAGATATATCAATAGATAGATAGATAGGTAGAAAGATAGACAGACAAAGATATAGATATATAAACAGATAGATAAACAGATAGATAGATATATAGAAAGATAGATAGACACGTACATAGACATATAGAAATAACAATAGGTAGAGAGATAGATAGAGAGATAATTGACAGTTAGATTAACATATAGAAACATTTAGAGACAGATAATCAAATAGATAGAAAAATAGAATGATAAAAAGACTAACATATTTAGAAACATACAGATTGATAGACAGAAAGATAGGTAAATTAACAAATAGATACAAAGATAGATAGACAGATAAATAGATAGATTGATAGATATATTTATAGTTATATATATTGATAGATAGATAGATGGATTGATAGAAATATTTATAGATAGATTGATAGAAAGATTGATAGATAGATTTATAGACAAATTGATAGTCCATTTTATAGGAAAATCTATAGATAGATGGATAGATTGATAGATTATTAGAGAGATAGATGAATAGATTGTCAGACATATTGATAGGTAGATAAACAAATATATAGATGGATAAATAGATAGATAGATATACAAATAGAAAGTTAGATTGATAAATATATAGATAGACATATAGATAGACAAAGAGATAGAAAGAAAGATATATATAAATATAAATAGATAGATAGATAAACTAAATGATAGATTATTAGATAAATAAATAGATAGATATATAGATAAATAGATATATAAATAGATAGATAGATACACAAATAGATAGATAGATATAAAGATAAAAAGATATAAAAAAGATAGACATATAGATCAGATAAATAGATATACTGATCAATACATAGATATATAGGCAGAAATATATACAGACAAAAAAATAGATAGATAGATATATAAAGTAATAGATAGACATATAGAAAGTCAAAAAGATATATATACAGATAGATAGATAGTAAGATAGATAGAAAGATAGATAAACATGTAGATAGACATAGAAATATAGTGATAGATAAAAAATGGATAGATAGATATATTAACATAAATATAGATAGATAGATAGATAGATAGATAGAGAGATAGACAAATAGATAGACAAATACATAGATAGAAAGACTAACAAATCAATAGACAGATAAATTGATAAACATACATACATATAAATTGACAAACAAATAGAAAGATAGAAATAAAGATAGATAGAATTACAAATAAATAGAAATATTGATAAATAGAATGATACATTGATAGATCGACAGATAGACAGATGGATTGATAGAAAGATTGCTATATAAACTGATAGATAGATTGATAGATAGATTGATAGAAAGATTTATAGACAAATTTATTCATAGTTTGATAAAATAATTGATAGTTAGATAGATATAAAGATCGATCAAAAGATAATTAGATTTATAGATAGACTAATAGATTGTTAGATACATAGATTGGTAGATAGATAGACAGATAAACAAATAGAAAGATAGAAATATAGAAAGATAGATAGAGAGATAGATAGACAAATAGATAGAATGAAAGATAGTTAGAAATATAGGCAGATTGTTAGATAGACAAATAGATAAATTGATAGATAAAAAGATAGATAGATATATAGATTAATATATAAACATATAAATATATAGATAGATAGACATAATGATAGATACATAGATAGATCGATAAATAAATAAATTAATATATATATATATATATACATAAAGATAGAAAGACTGATAGATAAATAAATAGATAGTTAGACATATAGTTAAATAGATAGATAGGTAGATAGATAGATAAATAGTTAGCCATATATATAGATAGCTAGATGGATAGATAGATGTATAGATAGATGGATATATAGTTAGACAAATAGATATATAATTAGATATATAGATACATAGGCAAATAGATAGATAGATAGATAGATATAAATATAGACAGATACATAAATAAAAATATAGATAGATAGACAAAAATATAGATAGATAGATGGATAGATATATATATATAGACAGACATATAGATAGATAGATATATAATTAAATAGATAGATAGATAAACAGATATATAGATAGACATACAAATAGATAGATATATTGTTAGATAGATAGATACATAGATAGATAGACATATAGTTATATAGATAGATAGATAGTTTAATGTACATATATATATAGATAGAAAGAAAGATGAAACATAAAAAGATAGACAGGCAGATAGATAGATAGATAAAAATATTAATAGATATATAGATAGATAGACAAAAAGATACATAGTCAGATAAATAATTAGATATATAGACAAATACATAAATAAATAGATAGATCGATAGATAGATAATATGTGATAGATAAAGTGATAGATAGACAGATAGATAGACATATAGATTAAAAGATAGATAGACGGATATATAGATATATAGATATACAAATAGATAGACAAACATATCAATAGATAGTTAGATAGAAAGATAGATAGGTAGGTAAATAGATAGATAGATAAATAGATAGATAGAAAGATACACATACAGATAGATAGAAAGAATGAAAGTTATAGAGACAAATAGATTGATAAACAGACATAGATAAATTGGCACACAAATATAAAGAAAGGTAGATATATAGATAGACAGATAAATAGACTGATTAATATGTACATTTATAGATAGATAGATAGATAGTTAGTTATATAGATAGATAGACATTTTGTTACAAAGATAGATAGATAGATAGATAGATAGATAGATAGACAGATAGACAGATAGATACATAAACAAATTGATTAATATATAGAAAGACTGATATTTAGACAAATATATAGATAGTTAGATAGACGGATTGATTCACACATAGATAAATTGATTGATAGATAGATTGATATATATTTTGATAGACAGATTGATAGTTATATAGATAAATAGATTGATATATATATTTATAGACACATTAATAGATAAATTGATAAACAAATAGATAGAAAGATTCATAGACAGATTAATGACAAATAAATATTTAGATAGATAGATAGACAGATAGACAGATAGACAAATAGATATATACATAGATCGATAGATAAACAGACAAATATAGATTGAGAGTGTCACATCCCACTTTGTTTAGGATGTGACTGGCGCTAGGGAATGGGTAGGCTTATGGACATCCAAACCCATAGCAAGCTTAAGTCCCAAAATATCTACCAAAAATTCAGCTTGACCTATTCATTTCTATAACAAAAGTCTAAATCTATTATTCGCAATATCCATCTAAAATCTACTAACCATTAACTCAAAATCTCATATCATGATATCATCTCAAATAACATGACCAATAGACCTCCGTAGTCATCTCATTTCAAATCAGCAGAATAAAATCATTCTTAACTCAACATAATATCAACCTCCATGGTCATCTCATTTCAATTCAGCAAAATAAAATAATTTCAATTTCAAATCCTATTGACCTCCATGGTCTCCACAAGAAAAATGACCTCAATGGTCTCATCAAAAATATCAAATAAGATTTCATCAAAGGCAAAAATTATCAATTTAACCAAATAATTAACACAATATCTAAGATAATTCACCATGGAGCCTTTTAGAAAATAGACACTTCTTCACCGAATAAACAAAATAATAATTCATTACATGTTTCAAATAGAATACAATTGGTCAAGAAATGCTCAGATTCTCCTTTATTTGTCTACCGTGAAAAAGAAGAAGTCATCGGGGGTGTGATAACTTAGTGAATAAAAATATATCACCATGCTTGTGAGGCTAGGCACTCAAAGCTAGCTCACAAAGATGGTTTTGCTCAATCAATCAATCACCATACATAGGTTATGTAACAAATACCAACAATATGAACAATAATATTAAATGAGTTTTAGAGGTTTAAAACACAGAAATAAGGTTTACTATTTAGGAATTCGTACATTCCAAAGAAATATTCATAGAATGGGCTGGGTTCTACTTCTAGTGTTTTACCACCTATCTAGGAAGGCACTGGCTTTTCCCACACCAAAGGGTACCATGTGCACATTGCCTGATGACCTCTCCATCAGTTAGGCTTTCTATGATTCATACCATCGAATGACATTAACGACTACAACTTATAGCTGACAGTACTCAGCATGAGACAAAAATGATAATATAAAAGAATATAGTTGACCGTACTCATCGACTAATAATCAGGAGTGTTTGATAGATAGATAGATACATAGATAGATAGATAGATAGATAGACAAATAGAGAGATAAATAAATAGTTAGATAGATAAATAGATAGATAAATTGATAGATAGATAAACATATTGGTAGATATACAAGTAGACTGATAGACAAATAGATAGATAGACAGATACATAAATAGATAGAGATATAGATATATATATATATATAGAATGATTGATAGACATGAAGATAGATAGACAGTATATAGATTGGTAGATAGAAAGATAAACAAATAGACACATAAAGAGATATACAGACAGATAGATAGATAGATATATAGATCGATAGATATATATATAAATAGTGACAAATATACATATATGTAGATATATAGATAGACAGAAAGATATATATACAGATAAAAAAAATTAGATAGTTAAACAGAAAGATAGATATACAAATATAGAGATATTCATATAAATAGAGAGATAGATTGACATATAGACATAAAGATAGATAGATAAATATACAGATAGACAAATATATAGAATGATAGATAGATATATAGATAGAAAGACAGATAGATATATAAAATCAAAAGAGATTGATACAAAGACAAATAGATCGATTTAAAAATAGACAAATAGTTAGATAGAAAGAAAGATAGATAGATAGATAAATAAATAGAAAGGTAGATTGATAGATAAACAGATATGGAGAAAGATAGATATATAGATATTTAGAAAGATAGATAGACAGATAGATAGATAGACATATAAATAGATAGATAGATAGACAGATAGACAGATAGATAGGTAGATAGATAGTTAGATAGAAAGATAGTCAAATAGATAAATAGACATATATATAGATAGATAGACATATATATGTATATTTACAAATTGAAAGATAGATAGATAGGCAGATAGATTGATTGATAGATCGATTTATAGACTGATAGATAGAAAGATAATTAAATAGTGATATAGAAAGAATGATAATCATATAGATAGATAAATGGATGGATAGGCACATAAACTTATAGACTGATAGACTAATATACATATAAAGAGACTGAAAAATAGATAGATAGATAGATTGACAGATAGATAGATAGATAGATGATAGACTTATAGATAGATAGATTAATTGATTAATATATAGACAAAAGATAGATTGACATATAGACAGACAAATAGATAAATGATAGATAGATAGACAAAAAGACAAATAGAATGATAGACAGATAAATTGAGAGATAGATAAATAGGTAGGTAGGTAGATAGATAGATAAATAGATTGATAGACTAATAGATAGATAGATAGAGATATAGATAGATAGACATAAAGATAGACTAATAGACAAATAGATAAATAGATAGAAAGCCATATAGACAAATAGATAAATAGATACACAAATAGATAGATAGTAAGATAAATAGATAGATTGATAGATAAAAAATAGATAAATGGATATATATATATGTGTGTGTGTGTGTGTGTGTGTGTATTTATAAATAGATTGATTGAATGACTAATAGATAGTAGAAAGATAGATAGTTTGATAGTTACAGAGATAGAAAGATATGAAAATAAACATATAAAAATATAGACAGAGGAATATAAAAAGATAGTCAAATAGATAGATAGACAGATAAACTAATACTTAGATATATAGATAGATTTTAAAATATACAGAAAGATAGATAGATAAATAGAAAAATAGACAAATAGATAGATAGAATTTATACACATAGACACATAAATAAATAATCAAATAGATAGATAGATAAAATGATAAATAAAAAGATTGTAGATAAACAAATAGAAATATACACAGATGGACTAATTACATATCGACATATAAACATATAGATAGATAGACTAATTACATATAGACATAAAATATATAGACAGATGGATAAAGATATAAACATATATTTAGATAGATAGATCGACATATAGATCTATATACATATAAAAAGATATGTAGATAGATAGATAGCTAGATATTAGATATATAGATAGATAGACATAAAGATAAAAATATATACAGATATAAAGATAGATTTACACAAAGACACATAGACACATTGAAAAATACACAGATAGACAGATATACAAAAAGATGGATAGATAGATAGCATGTAGATTGATAGAAATATATTCAAATAGATAGATATATATATATATATATAGACAGATATATTGGTAGACAAGTAGTCAGTTAGACAAATAGATAGAAAGAAAGATAAATAGAAAGATAGATACAAATATTGACAAATAGGCTGATTGATAGATAGTTAGATTGATAGATAAACTAAAAGATAGACATATACATCGATAGAGAGAGATAAATATATAGACATATAGTCAAATAGATAGATATATAGGCTAATAGAAAAATAGATATACCAATAGAGAAATAGATAAATAGACTGATATATAGATAGAAACTTAGATAGATAGATAGATAGGTAGATATACAATAAAGTAAATAGATAGATAGATAGAGATATATATATATATACATATAAGGCAAAAATATATAAAGATAAACAAATATATAGATAGAATTTTAGATAGGTATATAAATACAAAATAGGTTGGCAGAATGACAAATAGTTAGACAAATAGATAAAAAGATAAATAGACAAATAGATAGATAGATATATATATATATATATATATATATATATATATATATATATAATTAGATAGGCAGTTAGGTAGATAAATAGGTAGGTGGATAGAAAAATAGGTAGGTAGATAGTTTAAAAGATTAATAGTTTGATAAATAGATAGATAGATAGATAGACATATTGAAAGATAGACCTATAAATAGATAGATAGATAGAGAGATAAAAGATAAATAGATAGAAAGTTAAACAAATAGATAGATAGAAACACAGATAGATGGATATACACATTGACTTATAGACTGATAGACTAATAGATAGGTAGAAAGATTGATAGATTCATGAATTGATAGATTGATAGATTTATAGATTGATAGTGAAACAAATAAACAAATAGATAGATAGATAGACAAATAGATAAATAGATAGTAAGATAGATAAACTAATAGATAAATAGATCGATAAATAGATAGACCAATATATAGATAGATAGATAGACATATAGATATATAGATAGATAAACTTATAGACAAAAAAATAATTAGACAGATAGACAAATAGACTAATTAATATATAAATAAATAGAAAGATAAATAGATAGATACATAGATTGATTGATAAACTAATAGATAGAAAGATAGTTAAATTGATAGATAGCTAGGACATATAAATAGATATACAGACAGATAAATGGATAGGCACAAACTTATTGACTTAAAAACTAATGAACATATAGATAGATAGATAAATATATAGATAGAAAGATTGATAGATTGATAGATTGATAGATAGGTAGATAGACAAATAGGTAGATATATAGATTAATTGACATATAGGCAAATATAAAGATAGACAAATAGATAATAGAGAGATAGAAAAACAGAAAGACAGATAGACAAATAGATAGATAGATATATAAATAGACAAATACATATAAAGAAATATAGATAGATAGACAGATAGACAAAATGTCAGATTGATAGTTAGAGAATTACAAAGATAGATAAATAGATAGATAGATATATAAATAGACAAATACATATAAAGAAATTTAGATAGATAGACAGATAGACAAAAGGTCAGATTGATAGTTAGAGAATTACAAAGATAGATAAATGGATAGATAGATAGACATATAGACAAATAAAAAGATAGATATATTGATAGATAAATAGACATACAAATAGATATATAAAGTTATAGACTTATAGACTTATATATGAATAGGGAGATAAAGAATTAGATTGATAGACATATAGACATATATATATATAATATAGATAGATAGATAGATAAATGGAATGATATATATATATATATATATATATATAGATTGATAGATAGATTATTA
Source organism: Sapria himalayana (assembly GCA_029783825.1). Classification (NCBI taxonomy): domain Eukaryota; kingdom Viridiplantae; phylum Streptophyta; class Magnoliopsida; order Malpighiales; family Rafflesiaceae; genus Sapria; species Sapria himalayana. The sequence goes on along the minus strand of JAREIK010001494.1, from coordinate 212,224 downwards.
GACAAAAATACAATTAGACAATTATTTAGATACATAGATAAATAGATAGACACAAAAAATATAAACACATATAAAGATAGATAGACATTTATACAAATAGACATATAGATAGATAGGCAGATAGACACATAATCTTATATACAAATAGACAGACAGATAAATAGATAGAAAAATATACAAATATATAGAAAAATAAATAGACATATAAATATATAGATAGATAGAAAAATAGATAGATAGACACATAGACTAATAGACTAACAGACTAAAAGATAGATTGACACATACAATGGTAGACAAAAAATTAGATAAAAAGATTGAGAGATAGACAAATAAATAGATAAATAGATAGATAGATACTCAACCAAATAGATAGAAAGATAGAAAGATTGATTGATAGATAGAAAGTTAGATAGATATATAGACAGATACATATATAGATAAATAAACATATAGAAAGATAGAAAAATAGATACATAGATATATAGACAGATAGTTAAAAAGATAGATAAATTGATAAATAAAAAAATAGATAGACAGATAGATTGATTAAAAGATAGGCAAATATACAGATAGCTAAATCGATAGAAAAATAAGCAAATAGACATTTAGATAGATAAATAGATAGATTCATTGAATGAAAAATAGATAGATAAATAGAATTGCATAAAGATATATATATATATATAAATAGAGTTATAGAATGACTAGTAGACAAATAGACAAATTGATAGATAGAGAGATAGATAGAAATTTATATAGATCGATTGGAATATAGTTAGATAGATATATAGATATATACATAAAAAGATAAATAGAAATACACATAGAATGATAGAAAGCCATATAGAAAGATAGATCGACATTTTTATAGATAGATATAAAGATAGATAGATAGATTGATAGAAACATGGATAATCAAGTATATAGATAGATATTTAGACAGACAGATATTTAGATAGATAGACATATACGAAGATAAATAAATACACTAAATGACAGAGATACATATAGAATGTTTTCTAGATATATATAGATAGATAGATAGACAAATAGATATATAATTAGATAGATAGATAGATAGAAAGATATATATATATATATATAGTTAGAGTTATAGAATGACTAATACACAAATATACAAATTGATATATAAAGAGATAGATAGATAGACATATATATTGAAAGATTGAGATATAGTTTGATAGATAGAAAGAAATATAGATAAAGTGATAAATAGAAATAAACATAGAAAGATAGATAAATAGACATATAGAAAGATAGATAGACATCTTTCTTTCTATATGTCAATCTATATAACTATCTATTTCTATATATGTCTATATGTCTACTTATCAATATATGAAACTATCTATCTGTCTATCTATTTTATTGTTTAACTATTTTTGTGTCTATATGTCTACTAATAAATCGATAGATCGATATATATATATATATCCATCTATCAATTTGTATGTTTATCTGTCTTTCTATCTATCTGTCTTTCTGTTTATCTATCTAATTATATGTCTAACTATCTATCTACCTATCCATCTGTCTGTCTATCTATGTATTTTTCTATCTGTGTATCTATCTCTTAGTCTATCTATTTATCTATCAATCTATCTATATGTTTGTTGATCTATCTTTCTATCAAAATGACCATCTTTTTATTTACCTATCTATCTTTCTATTAGTCTACAATCTATAAGTCTATGTGTCTATCCATCTATATGTCTATATATATAGATATGTCTATTTATATATTTGTTTAACTATCTATATGTCTATCTTTTTATTTATATATTTATCTATTTGTCTATCTATCTAACTATCTATCTATTAGTCTATATTTCTATCTCTCAAGCTATCTATTAGTTTTTCAATTTATCTATTTATTTATTTATCTGTTTATTTGTATATTTGTCTATTTGTCTATCTATTTATCTGTCTAGCTATCTATATGTCTATCTATCTATCAATCTCTTTGTATATCTCTCTATATAACTATTTCTTTATTTTTTTATTTATCTAAATGTCTATATGTGTATATATGTATCAATGTTACTATATAACTATCTATCTTTCTATCTATCTATCTTTCTAACTATCTAACTAACTTTCTTTATATCTTTCTATCTATCTGTCAATCTGTCTATTTGTTAAACAATCTAACTACATTATAGTCTATCTTTCGATTTGTTTATCTGTCTATCTATCTATCTGTGTATCTATCTATTTGTCTATTTATCTATTTGTTTATCTATCTTTGTGTCTATGTATCTATGTGTCTATATATTTATATGTATCTCTATCTATCTGACTATCTTTTTATCTAGCTTTCTATCTATCTATTTATCGATCTGTCTGTCTATTTATATGTTTATATATTTATCAGTCTATCTTTTAATATGTCTTTTTTCCTATCTATCTATATATCTATCTATTTAATTATCTAACTATCTATCTTACTATATAAATTTTTTATCTATTTATCTATCTACATGTCTATCTATCTAGCTATCTATCTGTCTAACTATCTAACTTTCTTTTAATCTATCAGTCTATTTATCTATTTGTCCATCAAACTATTTATCTATATTTGTGCTTATCTATCTATCTATCTTCTATCTTTCTATCTATCTATCTAACTCTCTAACTATCTATCTAACTATCTACTATCTATGTATCTACCTACCTACCTACCTATTTATCTCTCTATCTAACTATCTTTCTTTCTAACTATCTACTTTCTTTCAGTCTATTAGTCAATTAGTCTGTGTCTATTTGTATATCTAACTATTTGTCTATCTCTCTTTATTCTTTTCTATCTATATATCTATCTACCTATCTACTTATCTGTCTTTCCATCAATCTTTTTATTTGTCTATATATCGATCTATATATCTATCTATCTAACTATCTATCTATCTAACTATCTATCTATATATCTATTTATTTGATTATCTATCAATTAAGCTATCTATTTGTCTATATGTCTTTCTATCTCTCTCTCTATCTCTCTATTTTTAAACTATCTATCTATATATCTCTCTATCTTCAATCAATTAATATTTTTATCTATTTATCTATCTATATGTTTCTTTATCTATCTTTCTATCTATAATCCTATCTATCTATCTATATATCTTGCCATCCTTCTTTCTTTATGTCTATCTACCTTTATATCTATATATCTATCTTTCTGTATATCTATCTATCAATCTATATACATATATATCTATCTTTCTTTCTATATGTCTCTATGTATATCTATTTATTTGTCTATCTTGCTTTCTATATATGTGTCTATATGTATATCGATCTATGCATATATCTATTTATCTCTTTATTTGTAGATATATTTATCTATCACTATATATTTATCTATGTATATATTTCTTACTGTGCTTTCTATGCTTGCTACACACTCTCCCATAATCATGATGTTTCTTTTCTTCCTCTCCATCACCTGTAAAACCCTCATCATATCTTCGTTCTTTGTTAGTGTTTCTAATGGCGAGCTTAAGTCCTTCCCCCACTGATTCAAATTAACTGAAAGAAAGAAATGGAAGAAGAAAAAATTGGCTATGGTGAAAGGTTTTATGGCTTCTTTCAGGTATAAATTTTTGAGAATTGGAGTGAAATTTGCTCCGGCAGTCCGGGTGGCGAATGTACTTTTGGAACAAATATCCACAGATACGGCTCATTCAACCTTGTTATTCACTATGTTGGATGCCACACATACTCCCGTTATTCCCAAAACTTGCATTATAAAATTTTTAAAATTTAATAGGTGGCATTCACAATGCCGACCTTTGATTTTTAAAATTCAATAGCATTGCAATGACCGTCATTCACGACAACTCAAAATACCATGCTATTTCTAGATGCATTAGTTTCGTAGTATTTTTCAAACTAGCATTATATTTTAGATTTTTTATTTAAAACATATTATTTCCATACAAAACTCGTTATAAATGCCAAACAAAAAGGAAATGGAAGTTGAAATGACAATAGACTAGTTAGTATTGAATTTTTTTACACTTGTAGGTTCAAATAAGAATCCACCGAAGCAAGGAAACCTGAAAGAAACAAAATAAAAAAATTGAAAAAAAGATGCAATGAACAGGAAAAGAACACAAGGTAGCTCAACTTTGTATTCCATTCCCCACTTAAGTTTTACAATGACTATCTTTCCAATCAAGTTGTTAAGAAAAGGCTTGGTATTAATAGGGATGGTCTGAAACATTCAACAATATAAAAACTAATGAATGGTGCTATCATGCATGTATGCATCAGATATTTTTATGCATTTACTTAAAATTGCATAGGCATTTATATATGCAATATACATGCATACAGCATGAATATAGTATAACTATATGCATCCAAGCACACACACACACACACACATGCACACACTATTTTCCTATCTTCTCATATTTTTTTTATCTTGTCCATATATTGTACCTTTCTAATTCAACTGAACCATTGATGCATCGAAATGGTCATTACCAAAAATCAAATTTTTTTTTCTAATCAACATATCCTACATGATTTAAAATTTATTATTTAGTTTTTTTGCTTGTGAAAATTCTAAAACTACTTTTTTTATTAAAAATAAATGACCATTTGAAAGAATATTTGATGGTTGTGAGCATCAATAGTTAATCTTGCTTCAGTGCACGAGATCTTAAAATCTAGTATTAATATCATTTACGAAAGCAAAAAATCTATGAATATCTTGTGTACACAAGAAATTATAATAAAACAAGAAAACTTGATTACTACTTCATACACATTTTCTTTTAAACTCTCATTATCATCATCAATGAAATCTTATCTAAATACTATTGTGAAAAAATGTTACTCTAGCCATAATAACATGAGTTTAATCAGCAAGAATACCAAATATACTTCATTAGGATACTTGTCAAATCACCTATCATGATATTTGAGTAGATGTTTACCTACACTCCATTGCCATTATAATAGCCCATCCAGCTTTTCTGCACAACTTCACAGTTTCAATGCATGTAATTTGTCACTGATGTAATCTGGTTTGCCATGATAAGAAGAATCTATATCCAAGCAACCAAATCAAATTAAAAACAAAAAAAAAACAAAAAAACAAAAACTTTCATAGCTCGATGCTATGCCAAGCCTATTATGAGCTCATAGAGAAATATTTTACCTCTTGCTTGTATTTGAGGTCTTAGAGCAATTGATATGGCTCATTAAACTCAGATTCAGCAACATCCACCCATATTGGTCACATATGGCATTAATGTAGTTGGAATAGAGGCCTAAACCTTGTGAGCTATGATTTCAATAACACACAGTGAGAGTGATGGTTTTGATAACATACAGTGAGCGTGCGAAGATTTGCAAAGCACATAATGCTTTGGTAATCATGGTAGCTCTAGCATAGTGGATGCACTCCTTCTAGGTGTTTATAGCTCTTTCCAACACATCCCCCCCTAGAGTTTAGCTTTCCTTGGGGTCGCTTTTGATACCATGTAAAACATTAAATCACACAACAAAAAATAAATATAACAAACTTGATGGATAACCTCATACAAATAATGCCCTTATATAACATGTTATTTTATGGCAACTCATAGGATGGATAACCTCTATATAACTCTCAAAGTGTACTTGTGTGTGCCGGCCATGCCTCAATGTGCAAGACATGCTAATTCTTCCTCCAAAAAGGTATCAATAGAACCACGTACCTATTGATAAAGTAGAGAACATAACACCAAGCAAAACATAAGCAATATCAGAAACATCGTGCTCATCAATAAGATAGTTATATACAATATAAATGTAAATATAATACTACAGTGGATATGTACGTATACTAATTAAATATCTACATATATACTATAGTATATTTACATATACACTATAGTATATATGGACGTCTTATAGATATAGAATAGTAGGTATAAATATAGATATAGAACAATAGGTAAAGTATTATCCCATTTATACAAAAAAGACACAAAACATAACTATCAACATTAATAAGAAATGCAAATATTATTTAAATTTTAGCAAATATATCTAAAAACTTTTAGAGGAAAATCTAGAAGACAAGCCATGAGCCAGGCTTGGAACATTAAAGTTCGCACCCTACCTCCCTGCAACATAAAATCTCTTCCGGTCTGAACGCCTATAAGAAGGTTGCTCTACCCCACCACCCCCCCCCCCCCCTCCCCGCAACACCATGCTCCCATGTAGCTTTCTTCAAACATTTTTTCCCCTCTTTGTGTCCTTGCACCAAAGATTTTGATTTCTTAGCTTCATTGTACTAGTCCATCAACCCTGTAGCATCTACTGTCATATGGTTTCTCTCTTGGTTCAAATCAAGGACCATTACTTCATTGTATGCATCAACGTAATTGTAGAATAATTCAATATGCACTCCATAAATACAATATGTACTCCATAAAAAAATATGCACTATATAAAAAAAATAAACATTTTAAAAGAAAAAAAGAGGAATAAAACTTCAAAAATTAGATGGTTTGTCTTCCAAATATTAAAAAAAAGCAAATGGCTACAAAATTTGCAAACTTCATATAGCAAGGCATCTTGACTCATCTTCCTCCTAGATATTTTCGCTCCTCTTCTTTTCATGCTCATCGGTTGGAGATAGATCGATGTGCTAATTGTGTAGCATGTGAATTGGCACCCACCACAACCTCATCGATAGCATTGCTGAGACTTACCTGTGCAAGTGCAGACTGGTATGGAAATGTCAGAGATGTCCATGTCATTGCTATTGATGACCACATCCAAGCATTTCTTTGGAGCTTTCAAATATGGAACAGGAATGGAGTTTGGATCCTTTGGTTTCCATAGTTTTTCTGGTTTTGATTTTCTTGGCTACTCCCCACTTTGATTTCTCTTGGATTGGCTACCTTGTACATCAGGGCTTGGTTGATTGATCTTACAAATCCTTTCATCTTGCAAAGAATCATTTTAGTATAAAATCTGCAATCGTTGAGCTCCGAAAGTTTCTATGAGAATAGGATAAAAATTATTTGGTGGTAACATGTTCAAAGACTTATCTCTCTAGTTTATCCAGTCATCTCTCATGTATTGTAGTGCAAGAGAAGTGTTAGAGATAATGCCTTCGCAAAGATGGAATGGATTGTTAGCATTAATGATAAAGTTGTTAAGATTACGTCCCGATAAGAAAGGCTTCGTATCATGGTCTTCCATGCTAGATATCAGTTACAGACCAAGGTGCCCCTTGAAAGATGGCTTGTAATAGCTCATGTTCCTATGTTCAGCCAGTTGTCATCCATGAAACTATGAACATGCAAGAGAAGGAGAACAAACAGAATGAACATATTTAATTGAATTTCATTAGCAATCATTATAAAAATTAATAATTCAACAGTTTAATTCCATCGATGAACAATAAAAGTAGATGCAAACCTGATCAACAACAATGTCAGATCTGCATGAAATTAAGAGTGTCAAGAACAAATCATGAAACACATTGTTTAATATATTAATATAAATTGAAGTGATAGTGATAATCTAATAAAAAATATTTGTTATAAAATAGCTAATAAAGAGAGAACATATTATGATGAGGTCTTTTTAAGCTTAACTAAATTGATGTCCATAAAAACTTCAACAAATATCTAAAAGATGGCTAGCAATGATGTTTTAGAGTGATAGAGAGAAGGCAGAAATAAAATATTTCTAAATGCATGAATATATTAGAAGCTCAACCTCTTTTTGATCCAGTAGAGATCGACAAAGATGGAACCCATCCATAAGAAGGACCATAGCATTGTCTGATACCTTCAATCAGAATGAGGTTACGTCTGCATGAGACCAAAATTTATTCGTGCGTCTCACAACTTTAATATCTAACGTGCTCTTCCCAGCACTAAGAGGATCAACCAAGCCTTTTGTTGGATCTAGTGGCAATCAAAAGAGTTTAATCTTATCATTTGAAAAATATCATATGGTAATCTAATATTAAATCAGTTGGAAAACTCCAAATTAAAATTTTGATGTATTATGTTCATAGTTATTAAGTGATTCAATCCATTGCTAAAATTTGATTGGTAAAATATTATTTTTAGTAATAATAGTTAAACACATAGTTATATATAGTCATCATACACTATTATACATATAGTTAAAAATATAGTTATATATAATTAGACATAGTAATATATAGTTATATATATAATTTTAAAAAGTTATATATAGTTATATGTTGTCATCCATTTATTTATAAAAATAGTTAGAATTGTAAAACATATAGTTATATATAGTTTTAAATATATTAATTATGCATATAATTATATATAAAAGTTTTATAGTTGTGCATATAATAAAATAGAAATACATATAGTTTAAGTTATTATACAAATAGAATATATAGTTATAAATAGTTACATATAGTTAAACTTATAGTTATATATAGATATATTCATACAAGTAGTTATAAGTAGTTATACATTAACATATACAAAGTTATTAACAAATATATAGATTTACATATATGTATACATATATGTATACATAGTTACAAATATAGTTATATTTAATTATATAGAGTTTTATATAGCTATCCAAATAGTTATAAATAGTTATACACATATAGTTAAACATAATGTTGTATGTTGTTTTACATGTAATTATAAATATAGTTACATGTGGTTATACATATAGTTATACTTTTATTTATATGTGTAGGTATATATATTTTTTCATATAATTTTATATATTTATACATATAGTTAAGTATAGGTATAGATATAGTTAAATACATTTTTTTATAAATATATAAAAATGTATATTAAATATATATTATAAATTATTTATTTAAATATAGTTATGTATAATATTTTTGTGCTTATACATATAGTAAAAGACAATTATTTATAGTTATATGTTCTAATACCTCTAGTATGTTTAGTTATAAATAAAGTTATATATAATTTTATTTAATTATACATATAGTTATAACTATGTATGTAGTTAAAGATATAGTAATATAAAACATTTTTATAGTTATACATATAGTAAAATACAATTTAATATAGTTATATATTATTATACATATAGTATATTTTGTTAGAAATATAGTAAAATAGAATTATACATATAGTTGTAAATTATTATATAGTTAAAAAAATAGTTTGATATAATTATAAAAATAGTTTATATAGTTACAAATATAATTAAATGTAGTTATACAGAGTTTTATATAGTTATACAAATATTTATAAATAGTTATACATATATAGTTAACCATGTAATTATATATATGTTGTTATAAGCTTTAATTATAATTATAGTTACATGTGTGATTGCACACATAGTTATACATTTTTATTAATTTTTTTGCAACAATATCAATGACACAATTGGTTTCTTTTCAAATATGAACCATCTAAATTAAACAAACAATCAAAAAAATTGTATATTGCAAGTCCTTTTATCCAATGGTTACCTAGATTTAATTCCATTCCAAAAAAATATCAATATATTGGATTATTTAGAAAGATTCTTATACATCTTCATATTTAACATGTATTTTGTATGTTCAACACACATATATAATTGCTTATTATATAAGAGTGATATAATAGACTTTGAACTATATATTATATATGGAGCTTGATAAATATTATTGTGATTTTATTTGTTATCTGATAGAGTTATGGTTTTATATAATTTGATTTAACACAAGAATTTTAAAAAAGAAAGCCTATTTTTAAAATAATTGTGTATTAATCCATAAATAAGAAAAAACAAATCTACTTCTTATTTCCCTTTTGATTAAAATAAGACCAATGATGTTTGGATTGGTTTTTCGTAGGACAGAAATTCAAAATGCACATTATGTTTGATCCATTTCTTGAAAACAATTTAAACCCATATAGGATTGTTTATAGTTGATAGAGACTAATATATTTTGTGTTTCAATATATTTAATATAAAATTGAAGTGATATTAATGATTTAATAAAAAATATTTGTTAGAAAATAGCTTATAAGGGAGCACATATTAATGTTGAGGTCTTTTTCATATTTCAAGAAAAAAAAATATCAAGGCAATCCACCATATGCAATTGGGTTCAATTTCATTATCAAATAATGAATGTCATTGTCTATTGTAAATTATCTGAATAATGGTATATTATATTAGTTTTCAAATCATTTTATTTTCACAAATCACATATAATTTGTGATCCATAGATGATATACCATTCTAAAGGTTATGAAAAATATGTTTGTACACATGATCAAGGACATTGTGGGTGATGTGTAATTGTTTTTATTTGTTCATAAATTATTGAATGTGATTGTATTCATTTTTATTATGTAAAATATGATTAAAATATTTTTCATGCCACTACATTTCGACATGCACATAAATTTTATCAACTAAATAGTATATACTTTATTCTGGTTATATACATAACGTGTCAACATTTTAAGAAATGTTAAGGAGAAGTAATGAACCTAAAAACAAGAGGTACGTTCTAAAAAAACATGATATTGTTGATGATAGTGTAACTGCCATGCCAATTGCCTATCAAACTGAACATTGAAATGAGACCGAACAATATAATCCAAATAAGAATCAAAAATAAAAACCTACTAGAAAAAGTGATAGTGTAGGAATAAGGTATTAAGAAAAAAATACATAATCAACATAAAAAAAATCCCTAGACGACAGGCAAAGAAGAAACCTGCTATGAAGCCTCCGTCTGTGGTAGAGAAGGCTCCTCTATGTGTAGAAAAAGAGCTTCTAAAGGACTCGTCTACGTCATCGATTGATAAGAAGATAAGAAATATGAAAAAAACATCAAGACTAACAAGATTTACATCTTCAAAGTGTTGAAGCAGGTGCATCCAGACATCGGCATTTCCAGGAAGGCCATGGGGATCATGAATAGTTTTATCAATGATATTTTTGAGAAGCTGGCTCAGGAGGCATTGAAACTTGCCAAATACAACAAGCAGTTGACGGTCTCCTCGAGGGAGATCTAGATAGTAGTTCGTCTTGTTTTGCCTAGGGAATTGGCTAAGCATACTATTTCTCAAGGCACGAAAGAAATCACCAATTTTACTAGCTCTTAGGTATTTGCCTAATGTCATTGCCAAGTGATATTTCCTATTTAAAAGTGGTACTTTTTTCGATTTTCTAATAGACTCATGGTTGCTTCTGTCTACCTATTCTCGATTTCATCTAATTTAAAGTTGATTTGATGTACTTAATTGGTAAACATTATCTTTGTTCAAAAAAAATTAATCCCGAGACGACCATAAATGACAAAGATAAATCAACACAACCTATAGTTGAAAGATGATAAATATAAACCAACCTTAGAGCTGATACTCCTTCATGATGATGGCAGATGTAGATGATGGCGGATGAAGATGATGGCGAATGAAGATGATGGACAATAATGGTGGAGAATGATGGTGGAGAATGACGAAAGATGGTGAATTTTCCCTACACCATTACTACAATCGAATGAGAGAAAAAAGGATAGGAGAGAAGTATAAGCTTCAATATACACTCTTTCACACTTTTTCACCACTTCTAAGCCTCTAATAGTGATATCCTTCTCATCTCCCAAACCCAGGCCGATTATAAACTACATTTGGTTCCCTACAAATAATTACGCAGTATTAGTTCAATTGCATTTAAACTTAAAATCCCTAACATATGATAATTATATATAAATGCTACATTCAAAATACCAGGATAAATAAATAATGAAAGACGAAGAGCTAATCAAATAATGCATTTGGGATGAACATTCATCAGAATAATTTGATTCGTATCCACACTCGCAACATTGATAATATGAGTGAAGGCTATTGTGATAGCACTGATTTATCTTTATCATCTCGGAGTTCAGTAAATCTAGCATGATGCTAATTGCTTCCAGTCCTTAAAGATCAAATTTTTTTCATGGGTATGCCATGACTATGACAATGCGTTGATGCCATGCAGCATCCTTGTTTCTCAAACCCGAGCCATAAGTTTCTGTGGACATTCGCATCTTATGTTTGTCCATGCTGAATGAAATCGAATAAGTTTATTAAGTTTATTAAGTTTATTAAGTTTATTAAGTTTTATTAAGTTTATTAAGTTTTATTAGGTTTATTAAGTTGGAGACTTAGAGACTTAGAGTTGTCTCTTACTATTAAATTTATTAAGTTTTATTAGGTTTAAAAATTCTATTAATGTTTTAATTTTAAATTATCAAAACATTTAATATATAATTAATATATATATAACATAAAGACTCATCTATTTTTTTACTTAATAAATTATTTTTAGCAAGTTAATGTGAGTGTAGAAAGACACACACGAAAAACAAACACCTATCAATTTTTAATTATCAAATTAATTAAATAATAAATATATAAACAATTGCAAAAAAAATAGATGTTTGACCTTCCAAATCAAAAAAAAATCAAATAGTTACAAAATTTATAAACTTAATATAGCAAGGCACATATGAAAAGATTATTAGTCTTCAAGCCACTTTCCTAAAAATTTATAAATACTCTTGATGTTAAAAAATATATAAATATAAATATTTTAAGTTTATAAATTTTTAAGAAATCATATTAATTTTTATTAAGATAATATTATTTTATTTTAAAGGCATAAAATTTCATATTATTTTATATAATTTATAAAATTTTAAAAATTACTGGAAGTGAGATGATTATTAAGAAAAATATATATTTTTTATATTTAATAAAGACGAAATATTAAAAGCTAATAGTATAAATTTAACACAATTATTTAGTTCTTATAAATTTCAATAGGGGTAAATATCTCTGTATTTATCTTTAAATATCAATTTATTTTCATTTAAATATTAAGAAAATTTAGAATTTTTTTTATAATTCAAAAATTTCAAATTTTTTCGTAGTTATTTTTTTAAAATTTTTTTAGGAATAAAACTATTTTTTATACTTAAAATAATATAAATATTTACTAGTTTTTTCGTTAATTATGATATTTTTGTAAATATATTATATTTTATCATACAATTAATTATTTAATCTTTTTATTAGTAGAAATTTTAATGTATGTTCATTTATTTTGTAAAATATCATTAACAATTTTAATAATTAGAGAATTACTTATTTAATGTTATTGTAATATTTATTAATAGTTATTATAGTCTTTATTAATAGTTATTGTAGTTTTTATTAATATTGAATTTTTTTGTATTTATATATTTTTTAAATTATTTATTTATACTAACTTATTTTTATAATTACGAGGAAAATGTGTTTTTCAATGATCGCTCGTCTATAGACCATGCCATGCGTACCTTTAATATACAAAAGTATATAAAATATTAAAAAAGATAATATATAAAAAAATTAAATCATTAAAGATTAATGAAGAAAATTATCCCCATCCCAAATAGCTAGGGAAAACTCCCTAGCAAAATGGATATATTTTGTGAAAAATAAAATTTTTGGAATAATTGCTTGTAATAAAATATAAAATAGTTACAAAAATTTCGGATAATTATTTATAGATGGATTTTGTCTCAATCTAATTAGCTAGGAAAATTCTATCACTAAATTCCCGTGCTTTTCTTTGTGGGGAATTTACAAAAATATTATCGACAGATTGTTTACAATTAAACATTTTCTTCGCTATAATCCATCGCTAAATCTCCCTCTTTTCTTTGTGTAGAAATCTAGGAAAATATTAGCACCAAAATATTTTCAATCGAACATTTCCATCGCTAATTCATTACTAATCCATCACAAGCTTTTATTTAATGTAAAATCAAATATCTGTTGTTATTCCGTAGATAATACCTCACTAATTAGCTAGAGATTTTATCCCTAGCTAAATTTTCCTAGCTAAATCGATATTTTCATATAGTGATCTATCAATATATATATATATATATATCCATATCTATCTGTCTATATATCTATCTATTTACATATCTATATGTCTATATGCTTTTTTGTCTATATATCTATCTATTTTTCTATCTATATGTTTATCTATCTTTATATATATATATGTATATCTATCTAATTATCATTCGATTTATCTACTTACCTACCTATCTATCTGTCTATACGTTTATATGACTATATGTCAATCAATCAATCAATCAATCATTTTTTCTATCTATCTATCTATTTATCTCTCTGTCAATCTATCTATCTAAGTATATGTGTATCTATCTATTTTTCAATCTCTCAATCTTTCAATCTATTAAGCTATCAATCTATGAATATATCAATATGTCTATCTATCTATCAATTTGTTTATCCATCTAATTGTCTAACTTTCTAACTATTTATCAATCTATTTGTCTGCCTATCTATCTATCTAATTATCAAACTATTTAACTATCTATTGCTCTTTTAGAATATTTATCTATCTACCTATCTCTCTCTATCTATTTATGTGTCTATGTGTCTATCTATCTATCTATCAGTCTATATGTCTATCTTTCTATCTTTCTATTTTTATATCTATTTATCTAGCTATGAATTTGTCTATTTGTTCATTTGTTTATGTGTCTATATGTGTATATGTCTATATATCTATCTGTCTATATATCATTGGGTCTATGTGTCTATTTGTTTGTGTAAATCTGTCTATCTACCTATCTTTCTATCTATCTATCTATTTAACTATCCATCTTTCTCTATATCTATATATATGTCTATCTATTTATTTCCATAACTATCTCTCTATCTATAAATCTATCTGTTAATCTATAAATCTGCCTATATTTTTAACTATCTATTTATCTATGCATCTATCTATCTATATTATATCTATCTACTTATCTATCTATCTATATCACTATTTGTCTATCTATGTATCTGTCTATTTATATATCTACCTATATGCATATCTATCTTTCTATCTATCAATCTATCTATCTATTTATCTATCAATCAATCTATCTATCTATTTGTATGACAATCTACCTATCTACCTATCTGCCTATCTATCTATCTATTTGTTTATAAATCTATATATCTTTCTATATGTGTGTGTGTGTGTGTGTGTATATATATATATATATATATCTGTCTATCTATCTGCCTGTCTATCTTTCTATTTGTCTATCTATCTGTCTATATATTTATCTATCTATCTATCTATTTGTCTATCTTTCTATCTATCTATATGTCTATCTATCTATCTGTCCATTTTTCTTTTAGTCTATCAACCTATCAGCCTTTATCTTTGTGTCAATTTTTTTAGTCTATCTTTCTATTAGTCTATGTGTCTATCTATCTATCTCTCTTTCTGTCTATCTATCTATCAAATTGTATATCTAGTGAGCAAGATCCATATTTTACTCAACTTTATGTCCGTTTTGGCATTACACTTAAAATTAAGTTATTTATGTATGTAACTTTTACTAATTACATCTCATGCAATCCTTATATATTTATGGGATTTTGACATCATATGTCTTGGCATGTTTGAATCCCATCTAATGCCATTAGGCCCAAGTCCAATTTGATAACTTAATAAAGCTAAACCATTTTAACACATATGGGTAGCCCCATTACTCATCTTGTCTTATTATTATCACCTAATGTACTTCTACTTTTGTAGAAACCACATTAAGGTGATAAAAGGTTTGACAATAGTGTAAATATGGATGACACGTAAACTTTAAATTTTATGTGATGGATCTTGATTGATTTTAATTTTCAATTAATAGATCTCATCATATATCTAGTATCACATACTCATGCAACATCATACATAGCATCTCATACATATTTTTTTTAATATGTCACAGTATGACATTAATCTAGATTGATATCCACAAGCCAATATGAAGATCAATAGTCATTAATCCTAGGTAGTAAAAGTAGCTCCATGAAGTTGATTTGACCACCAACTTGCGCATAGGCACCTAGCTCCTCCATCATCATGGTTGAATTGTATGACTTCAAATATCTTGCATTATCTCTCTTGTTTTATTAGAACTATTAAAAATTTACAATAAAATAATAATGTCATGCAAGCCATATTTAATATTACAACCCTTGAGAAAAAAAATATTAATACTCTACCAATCACAATGGTTCAAAATGCCTTATTATGCACCATGTGAAGCAACATAACATACAAAATATATAATGTTATCATATAGCATAAACAATTTGCATTAAAAGAACTAAATTATAATAGCCATGAATTATAAAACAATTAAATTTATAAGGTGTTACATAGAGCTACTATGGTGGATCTTCTAGCCAGTTAGCAGATCGGGTCATGGAGAGCCACCCTCGTGGGGACAGGGGTAGTATCCTAGGAAAATAAAATTAAAATTTCCATTGATCTCATCAATAAATATTCATTGATCTTATATTTAAATTTTTATTAATCTTATCAAAAAATTCTCATTGATCTTATCAATAAATTTTTATTAATCTCATCAATAAATTTTTAATTGATCTTATTAATAAATTTAAAATAAGTAGAAAGCCATCAAAATCACATAAAAATACTATTTTATGTAATCTCATTACATATAGGGCTTATTTTGGCACGACCAAAATTAATCACAGATAAATCAAAATTGATATATGAATTTAGTCCATGTATTAATCTAATTAAGTAGAGTTAGAATCATATATTATGTAATTAAACACTATAATGGAAATATCCCATTAGGATTCTCAATCATACTAACGAATCCTTTTAGGGTTTGGATTCAATCAATCAATACCTTAACAAAACCTATTAAATATGTCAATCGAACAAACCATGATATCATATATATTCAAAAATGCAAATCTTGTCATAATCAATTTTTATAATTTATAAAATTATAAAAATATGGCATTATCAATCAGTCAAATATTTACTCTAATTACAAGTTCCTCTGATACCACACTATTGTGGTTTTCGACAGAATATTTACTCTAATTGGAACATAAATGCTGTGGAATTTATAATTTATAATTTTTATAATTTTTAAAACAGGAAGAAAGGGAAAAGAAAAGTTTCCTTTTGTAGATCGATCAGTCAAGCCATAAAAGTATGCATCCTGGTTTATTCGGACCTTCAAAGGTGTTTTCTTTTAGAAAAACTACCGCCTGTGCAAGTATCCACACATGAACAAATGATGAATGATCTTGTTGAATGCTAGTTCAGATTCGTCTTTTCAGAATGAAAAAATTTCTTACTATTTATAAAAGCTGACTACTAGCATAAAATATCTCACATATATATATACAAGACTACTAGGGTTTTAGTCATAAATGAATTTAATTATATATTCAAAACTCTTTTAAATAATAACTTTAATTCAAAACCTTAAAAACTTCTTTTAAATGAACTTATTCATTAAAATTCAAGTTTAATGTAACAAATTAATTATTTATTTAAATCATGAATTTAACTCAAAAGTAAATTCAAATTTAAATAATAACTAATTGTCATTTGTGATTTAAAATAACCACATCATTTAAAATTAATAGAAAGAGAACAAAACTATAACCATTTTTATTCATTATTAATGTGTGACCCTATAGGTTCAATTAACATTGACAATAGGCTAAAATCATATTTTGATCCTACATGTTATAAGAGGCCTCTTACATGACATTATGACTACCCAAGTTAAATAAAAAACTCATGATCTGAGATAACCATAATATATCTAATGACATAATTTTTTTATTTTATGATATCTTGATAGAATATAATGCATGGACAAAGTCAACTTTATATTGTTCTATCTTTGATTACTTGAAAAAAAGTTAGACTGACTAAATAATTGATATTGATCTCCATCAATTCAGTTGAGCACGGCCATGCATTTCTCAATCTCAATTATTGAGGGGACCCAGAGATATCTATCTTATAATAAGAGTGACAAATTCCATCTAAATCACTCATATCTAACTACATAATTCTTATTATGTTCAAGTATAATCTTTATAGTCAACTGATTAAAACAATATTTGATTATATCAAAACACAATATGTCTATGTTGAGAACTATAGTGATCTCAGGTCAAAAAATTTAATAACATAATTATTCGAGATTAACTTATGACTTTGATTCATGTATTAATCTCAAGATGAGTCTATCCAATATTTGTTCTCAACAAATAGATATAAATTTAATTTGTATCTCATACACATATTCATACCATGAATATAAATCAAATATTATACTAATCTTAATTCACTATTATTCCCATAACAATAATTGATTTGGAACATTTAGAATAATAAATAATATTATTCAAAGAAATTATATATAATAAACATGAAAATCATAATTATAATTAATTCTCACAAATAATCAAAATACCATATACATAAGATAGGCCTAGAGCACTGTTACTAGCATATTTGTCTATCAATTATCTATCTATGTAACTATCTAACTATCAATTTTCTATCTATCTATCTGTATAACTATCTATCCATCAACTATAAAATTTTCTATCTATCTATCTATCTATCAATTTATCAATCTGTCTAATTATATATCTATCAATCAATCAATCAATTTATTTAAATGTTTATCTGTATATTTGTTTATCTCTCTATCTATCAATCTGCCAATCTATCTATCTATCTATCCATATGTCTATCTATCTATCTTAATATCTATCTATCTTTCTAACTATAAAACTTTCTAACTATCTAAATATCTATCTATATATCTATCTACTTGTCTATCTATCTATCTAACTATTTAAATAGCTCACTATCTTTTTATATATTACTCTATCTGTCTACTTGTCTATTTATCTAGATATCTATCTATCTATCTATCTATCTAGTTATTTATCTTTCTGCCTATGTGTCTCTATTTATATATTTATTTAGCAATCTATCTATCCATCAAGCTAACTATCTATATATCTAACTATCTACCTCAAAGCCTATATGCATATCTATTTATCTATCTGTTTTAAAATTTGTCTATCTATAAATCTGACTATCTATCTATCTATTTATTTTACTAACTATCTATCTATCTATCTATCTAAGTAAATATCTATTTTTTCGTTTATCTATAAATTATTTTGTATTTTGTTTATCTATATTTTTATCTATTTGTCTCTCTCTATATCCTATCAACTTATCTGCTTATCTATTTATCTGTATATTTGTCTATGTATATGTATATCTATCTATCTATGTGTTTTATCTATCTATATTTTTATATAACTATCTAAATATCTAAGTGTCTATCTATCTATATATATTTTTATCATTCTATTTGTCTATCTATTTATTTGTCTATCTGCATATCTATCTATCTACCTATCAATCTATTAATCTATTTATCTGTCTATGTGTCTTTGTGTCTATTTGTCTATTAAGCTATATTTATTTCTATCTATTTATTTATCTGCATATATGCCAATCTATCTAACAATAAATCTATTTATCTATGTCTATTAGTTTATTTGGTTATCTTTCTATCTATTTATCTATATGTATATCTATATATCTATCTATTTTTCTATGCATATATCTATTTAACTCTCGATTTGTCAATTTTTTTTCTATCAATATATATATATTTATCAATTTTATATATATTTATATGTCTGAATGCCTATTTATCTATCTTTATATCAATCTAACTATTTCTCTATTGGTTTATCTTTCTATATCTCTATAATATATATATACATCTGTCTATCTTTATATCTTTCTATGTGTCTATAATCTATCTATCTATTTTCTATTTATCTATTTATTTATCTATCAGTGAATATGTCTTTTTTTCTATTTATATATCTATTTATCTCTCTATCTATTGATATAACTATCTATCTATTTATCTATCTATCTATCTATTTATATATATATTAGTCTATCTATCAATCTATTTATCTGTTTATTAGTCTATCTAACTATCTGTCTATTTGTCTATTTTTTCTATCTGTCTATGTCTTTATTTATCTATCGGTATCTATGTCTAAATATCTATCTATTTAATTTTATCTCTCTCTATTTATTTATCTATCAATCTATCAATATATCAATATGTTTATTTTTCTATCTATCTATCTATTTTACTAATAGTCTATCTTTGTATTTGTATATTTAATTATTTATTTATCTATTTATCTATATATATATATATATATATATTTTTATCTATCTCTATATGTGTCTATTTGTCTATCTATCTATGTGTCTATATATCTATTATATCTATCTGTCTATCCATATATCTATTTATAATTTTATCTATGTGTCAATCAATCAATCAATCTATATTTTTATTTATCTAATTATCTATATGTCTATCTATATAACAATCTAACTATCTATTTATATGTCTGACTATCTGTCTATCTATATATTTGTTTATTTGTCTTGCCTATCTACCTATGTGTATAGCTATCTTTATATCTATATGTATATTTGTCCTTCAATATATCTGTCAATCTGAATATCTTATAATCTTTCTTTTAGACTATCTATCTATATATCTATATCTCTATCTTTCTATTTATCTATCATTCTATTTCAAAAACAATCTATCATTATATCTATCTTTTTGTCCAACTCTCTATTTTCTTATTAACCTACTAGCCTATCTCTATTTCTATCTATTTGTCTAGCTTTCTATATGTTACCTTTCATTTTGTCTATTTATATATTTGTATATCTATCAAATTTTCTATCTATATATCTGTCTATATATTTATATGTATATATAGCTATTTGACTATCTGTCTATATGACATTTTATGTACCTATTTATCTTTTTATCAATCTACCTATCTATCTAACTATCTTTCTATCTATGTGCCTATCAGTTTATATAACCATCTATCTATCTATCTTTCATTATATTTATCTTTCTTTCAATCTGTGAATCTATCTATCTATCTATCTATCTATCTATTTATCTGTCAATATGTATATCTATCTATGTATTTGTCTAACTATTTATCTATCTTTCTATCTATTAGTCTATCAGATTATTAATCTATATGTTTATCTATTTATATGTCTATATTTATATTTATAAATTTATCTTTCTATTTATTTGTTTATCTATCTATCTATCTATCTATTTGTATATATGTCTATCTACATATCTATCTATCTTTCTATATGTCTAACTATTAATTTGTCTATCTATCTATCTATCTATCTTTATTTCATTCTATATATTGATCTATCTGTCTACCGATCTATCTATTTATTTGCATATTTGATTATCTGTCAATCTATCTATCTCTATATCTATCTTTTAGTTTATCAGTCTATAATTCTGTGTCTTTGTGTCTATTTATCAATCAATCTATCTTTCTATATGTTAAAAAATCTATCTAACTATATGTCTATCTATCTATCTTTTAATCAATCGATCTATATATCTATATATCTTTCTACCTATCTATTGTCTAT
>JAREIK010001494.1:127320-187786 GCA_029783825.1 Sapria himalayana | reverse complement strand
GTACATTACATTATACTACTATATATGTACAAGTATTTATATAAAGTAGAGCATAAACATCCATTATGGAGCATGAACATCAAACAAGTATATATTCTATCATAAGTATAACAAATCATATTTGTTTGTTCGAAATTGCATTGGACCTGAAAACACAAGGCACAAGAAATTCGCCACTAGATTTTACAGGATGAAAGTTCAATACATACATACATACATATATGACCTCTTTTTTCTCTTCTCTCTACAAGTATTTACATAAAGTAGAGCATAAATATCCATAATGAAGCATTAACATCAAACAGATAGATATTATATCATAAGCATTAAAAAAAGGAACAAACACCTTAACTAGGGCTGGAAAAATCATTTTTGTTTGTTTGAAATTTTGTTGAACCTGGAAAACAAGGCACAAAAAAATTGTAACTAGTTTTTCAGGATGAATGTTCAATGCATACATACATACACACATATGTGGATATATACATACATGGATGCATACATAAATAATGGATATATATATATATATGACCTCCTTTTTCTCTTCCCTCTACAAGTATTTACATAAAGTAGAGTATAAATATCCATTATAGAATATGAACATCAAACAGCTAGATATTATGACATAAACATAAAAAAAAAGGAATAAACACCTTGACCAGAGCTACAAAAATATCTTTTTTGTTCAAAATTACTTCGAACCTAAAAACACAAGGCACAAAAAATTAGCAACTAAATTTTACAGTTAAAAATTCAATACATGCATACATACATGGAAACACACACACATACATATATTCATACATACATACATACATACATACATACATATATATATATATATAAGAACAAGCTAAATTAAATGATTAAATTTTAACATATGAATGTTTGAAATTGCATCGTCGATAAAAAGCATACTCGGGGCCTGATTGAAGACACAACCTAAAAAATTATAATTATCAGTGAGGTCTAGAGTTAGAATATTACCCTAAATCAAGAGAAAAAATGGACCTACCTGAACTTACCTAGAGAGAGAATATTAATGAATGCACATCATTATCATACTCTTAAAATATTTAGGAGTACTAAAATTAAAATATTACAATTAGATATTTGTTTATTCTCTGACCAATTATAATTTGTAAAAGAATATTATTGTTAGATGTTTGATTAATTATCTCATTATCCTCAAAATTAAAAAAAAATGCTTAAATAATGAATACTTAACATCATTTTCACTCCTAAAAATAAGAACTACAAAAAAAGCATTCTTTAATAATATCATTGGAGGTTGTACCTAGTATACAAGACCATTGCTTAGTGCGAGATTTATGAGATATTGATATATTTAATAATATTCTTTCAAAAATAAATAAAAGTTCTATCAAATACATCTCAAATCCTAAACTTATTGTCCTTTGACAAAGATACTTGTCATCACATCAATACAATGATCTCTAATAGATACAAACAAAATAAGAACTTCTAAAGTAATCATGATCCACTGGATGCGACATTTAAATCTCACCAAGAGAGAGAAATCAAAATGAGCATTAAAAGACTTGATGATCTCAATTCAAAGATGTATATACTAAATGGATACATTTGCAATCTATTTTAAATGAGTTTTCGATCATATCAGTTGATCCAATTTAGAATGATGAGTTGGACATTCCAATTACATTATAGACAAATATATATAATAAAGAGGGACCCAACGAAAAGATCAATCGACAAGACTAGGTTGGTAATGAATGATTTTACATAGCCTTATGATATTGATTCTTGGTACACATTATTTCATATGATTAACATGACCACTAATAGGTTAGTACTTTCTAATTATCATCACATATATAAAGCATGTATTAGTTAGATATAAAGAATACATTTCTTTATAATAATTTATATAAAAAAACTTATATAATAGTGAATAGGATTTATTGTTCCTGAAAGTAGAGAACACATATATAATATACAGAATATGAAAGACAATTTATAGCCTCAAGTAGTCTCCCAAAAAATGTTTAATAATTTTACTCAATATTTACTATATTTTGACATAGAAATATGTCAAAATTTTCTATTTTTTTAAGTTGATCAACATGTTAGTATGTAAAACTAATTGCATACAATGATAATGATCTAATTACATGAGATAATTAGTTTGATATATCTAAACTAATATCTACAAACCAAGTTTCAGACATTATTTGAAATATCTGAGATTTTTTTAGTATTGAGATCTAATACTTAAGAAGTATGACAACTCTTTCATAGAAAAAATAAATTTTATATATTTTATTTGATAAGATATATCATGTGTACACTGTTGACTTACTACTTGATCTAAATATAGTTATGTATAAAGCTTTTATAGTTATACATATAGTAAGATACAATTATTTATAGTTATATGTTATTATACATATAATATATATATAGTTATAAATATTTTTATATAGTTAAACATATAGCTATATATAAATTTAATTATACAATAGTTATACATAAATATATACAAAGTTATAAACAATATATAGATTTACATATATGTATACATATATGTATACATAGTTACAAATATAGTTATATTTAATTATATAGTGTTATATAGTTATACAAATATTTATATATAGGTAGACACATATAATTAAACATAAGTTGTATGTTGTTTAAGCATATAAAAATGAATTCTTATTAGTTGAAAACTTTTTTCATATGCATTATTTCTTTTAAGTCTTGATTCTATTGTAAAAGATAAAATCAATGAGATTACAGATTCATTTATTCATATTTATTAATATATTAAATATGTGAAAAATTCTTCTTCCCATTTATAATTTTTCAAGAAACATATTGGAGAAGAAAGAATTGTGTCTAATAATTCTTTGTGTTTGGATATACCAACAAGATAAATCTCACATATATATTTAATGATAAGTATAATTGTAGCTCATAAATAAACATTTGAACGAATGAAAGAACAAAAAAAAATAAATTTTATGATTGAACATAAAGAATAGTTAATTAAAGAAGATTGACAAAAGATGAGAAGTTTGTATGATTTCTTATAAAAGTTTTATACCATCACATTACATATTTAGGGGTCAAAATATCAAAAATATTACTTTTAACACTTATTTTCATTAAGTGAATTGCTTCAAATCATTATTTTATAATGATAACAGAGCAAAAATATTTTTTTTTGTAAATTATACCCATAATAATGAGCATTACATTTTAAAAATATTGGCACAATAACAAGATGAATATGGTATTAATTGCAGTGATATTGTTGGATCCTTGTTATAAGTTTAAATAAGTGAAATTTTTTTATTCAAAATTTTAACATACTAATGAGATTAATAAGATTATAAGAAATATAAAATCTTTTATAAGTTGATTTACAAATAAAATTAATCAACACTTTTAAAAAATACTTATAATAGTATTATTAATATTCTCAAAACTCTAAAAATAATAACAAAAATATAAAACAATTATTTTGTAATATAAAGAAATTAGGAAATACATGTAAGTAGTCTTACAACTACATTAATATGTTGGAGTATAAATGGGACAACAACTACTTGTAAGTTGTGCTTTTTATTTGAATTGTAAACCCGAACCTCAAATAAGAAAGAAAAATGCAGGAATAGAAATTAGATAGATATTCATGAGCACCTACATCATATAATAAAAAGAAAAAATATATAACATTCGAACCAAAGACCACGGAATGAAACTTCATATCAATCATTAGAACATGTCAACATTCAACACAATTACACTTCAAAATAGGCACAACGTTATTATAATAACAGTCTTGCAATCTCTTTGCCCCAATGTAAATTATGGTTTTCATATCAATCCAACCACATATTGCAAATGAGAATTGTAAATAGAATGGTGGGAAAATATTTAAAAATCTTGAATTAATGTTCAGCAAGAATATTCCATGCAATTTCAGGATTGCTAGAACTCCACAAATATATATATAGGAATAATTATTAGTGATGTACCTCTTTTGTGAGAATTATCTTTTAGATTGATAACGATTTCGCCATGTTTCTAAAGTGGAGACAAAACAAGCAACATTCCTACATTACTAATGAAATACATGTTGACTACATAATGTACTCATCGATTGATCTTGATTCACAAATTTACTCATGACATCGATCATGGTAATGAAATTTTTTCACAGAGCTGATTATTGAATTATGAAAAAAAAAACATGGAAGAATGACCAACCTGATCACTTTATCGGATATCTTCCACGATGCCATAATCAGATTTCTGCCATGGATGATGAATCATTAAAGACTAGTGTGTTTTATGATTTTACAGTAGCATGGATCCCTCCACACTGGAGTCAAGAGAGAGAGAGAGAGAGAAGATGATGGAGAGACTTAGAGTTTATTAAGTTTATTAAGTTTATTAAGTTTATTAAGTTAAAGACAAGTTGAATTCTCTAACTATTAAGTTTATTAAGTTTTATTAGGTTTTAGAATTCCATTAATGTTTTAATTTTAAATTATAAAAACATTTAATATACAATAAATATATATATATATAATATTAAGGGGACATTTTTTTTTTACTTAATGCTTAATAAAACTTTTTTTGAGCATAATGCTTAATGGTACTTAATAGCATTAAAAATTAAGTTGTTTTCTTTATATTATATTTCTATTAAGGGAGGGAG
Organism: Sapria himalayana; assembly: GCA_029783825.1. Classification (NCBI taxonomy): domain Eukaryota; kingdom Viridiplantae; phylum Streptophyta; class Magnoliopsida; order Malpighiales; family Rafflesiaceae; genus Sapria; species Sapria himalayana. Next base: position 183,075 of record JAREIK010001494.1, on the reverse strand, counting down.
GATTTTTTATTTATGAAGGGGAACTCGAAAATGCTAGATTGAGCATTGTTTGATACAGCATTGCACAATTTCGCTTTTTCTGAATAGAAAAAGCCAAAAAATAGCTTATTAGTTTAACCAATTTTTAAATAATTTTAAGTGAAAAGAGTTAAAAATAAATAATATGTTTCAGCTTAATGCTGAAACTGGTTTGTTTTCAGCATTAAGCTGAAAAAACAAACACCCCCTAAGACTCATCTTAATTTTTTTTTACTTGATAAAATATTTTCAACAAATTAATGTGCATGTAGCAAGTAACAAATGAAAAGCAAACACCTTTCAATTTATAAAAATCAAATTTATTAGACAATAAATATATAAATAATTTCAAAAAATAGATGTTTGGCCTTCATATAGAAAAACATATCAAATGGATACAAAATTCGTAAACTTAATATAGTAAGGCACACATGAAAAGATTATTGGTTTTCAAGACACTTTCTTAATAATTATAAATACTCTTTATGTTAAAAATATACTATTATATATTTTTTAAGTTTATAAATTTTTAAGAATTCATATTAATTTTTATTAAGATAATATGAAAAAATTTTTAAGTCAAAAAATTTCATTTTATTTTATATAATTTATAATTTATAAAATTCTAAAAATTACTTAAAGTGAGATAATTATTAAGAAAAATTTATATTTATTAAATTTAATAAAGACGGAATATTAAAATCTAATAGTATAAAGTTAACTCAATTATTTAGTTCTTATAAATTTCAGAAGGTACAAATGTCTGTGTACTTATCTTTAAATATATCAATATATTTTCATTTTATTATAATGAAAAATTATACTTTTTTTTATAATTCAAAATTTTCAAATTTTTTATTAATTATTTTTAAAAAAATTTCATTTAGGCATTAAACTATTTTTTAAACTTAAAATAATATTAATATTTACTATTTTTTTCGTTAATTATGATATTTTTATAAATATATTATATTTTATCATACAATGAATTATATAATATTTTTATTAGTAGAAATTTTATTGTATGTTCATTTATTTTTTAAAATATCATTGAAAATTAGTGATAAAAATTATCACTAACCTAAATAGCTAGGGAAGAAATCCCTAGCTAAATAGATATATTTTGTGAAAAATAAAATTTAAAGAATAATCGCTCAAAATAAAATATAAAATAGTAATAAAAACCAGATAATTAGTTAGCGATGGATTTTGTATCGATCTAATTAGCTAGGAAAAATTCATCTCAAAATTCGTCTCTAAATTCCTAGCTTTTATTTGCATGAAATTTATGATTATATTAGCAATAGATTATGTCTGGAACTAATTAGCTAGAAAAATCCGTCGCTAAATTCGTTACTAAATTATCTGCTTTTATTTGTGTGGAATTTATGAACATTTTAGCGACGGTTTATGTCTGGATCTAATTAGTTAGGGAAAATCTGTTGCTAAGTCCTTCGCTAAATTTCTGGCTTTTCTTTGCTTGGAATTTACGAACATATTAGCGATGAATTTTGTCCGGAACTATTTAGCCAAAAAATCTGTGGCTAAATCCATCATTAATTTCATGCTTTTCAATGTGTAGAAATTTACGAAAAAAAATTGCGAAGAAAATTTTCAATCAACTAATTCCATCGCTAATCCGTTACAAATTTTTATTTCAATGTAAAATCAAAAATCACTAGCTTTTCCCTAGATAATCCTTCGCAATTTAGTTATGACTTGATCCCTAGGTAAATTTCCATAACTAAATTGATATTTTCTTGTAGTGATATCAAACAATCTATCTGCCTATATGTCTGTGTATCTTTCGGCATATCTCTCTATATAGCTAATTATATATCTTTCTATCTTTTATATATATATCTCTTTTTCAATATGTCTATCTATCATTATATCTATATGCCTATATTTTTCTATCCATTTGTCTATCTATCTATTTGTTTATCTGTCTATCTATCTATATGTGTATTTATTTATTTATATATCTATATCTCTATCTATTAGTCTATTGATCTATCTATATATGTGTCTATCTATCAATATAACTTTCTATATATCATTCTATCTATATATCTATCTATCTATCTATTTATCTGTCTATCTGTCTATCTATTTGTCTACCTATCTATTTGTCAAACTTTGTGTCTATATGTCTATATATCTATCTGTCTATCTATCTATTTATCTATGTATCTATATATCTATTTGTCTATCTATTTGTCTATCTATTTGTCAATCTATCTGTCAATATGTCTATATATGTGTCTATATAGTTGTCTATCTATTTGTGTATCAATCTGTCTCCTATCTATCTATCTATCTGTTTGTCTATCTTTCTATCTGTCTATATATCTTTATATCTATCTATCATTCTATCTATCTATCTTTCTATTTGTCTATCTATCTGTCTATCTATTTATTTATCCATCTATCTATATATCTATCTACCCATCTGGCTATCTATTTGTCCATCTTTTTTTATATTGATGTATCTACCAATCTATCTATCTATCTATATACCATTCTATCTATCTATATGTCTATATATATATATATATATATATATATATATCTATCTATATACCAATCAATTTATCTATCAATCTAATCAATTATCTATCCATCTATCAGAAATACTATCAATCGCTCTATCAATCCAACTTTCAATAAGTATATCTATCTATATATTCATCTATATATCTGTCTATCAATCTAACTATCTATTTGTCTATATATCCATATATCTATATGTTTCTCTATTTGTCTTTCTATCCATCTATCTATTTTTATTTCGATATGCCTTATTATTTGACTTTAAAGTTTTTATTCTAATTGTTTGTCTATCTATTTCTCTATCTATCTTTCTATCTATCTTTCTATATGTCTATGTAATTGTATATCTATCTTTCTATAAACCTATTTATCTATCTATCTATTTATCTATCTATCTTTTTATATGTCTGTTTATCTATCTATCTATTTATCTATCTATCTTTTTATATGTCTGTTTATCTATCTACCTATATGTTTGTCTATATGTAATTCTATCTATCTATCTATCTATATGTTTATCGATTGATCTATCTATCTTTATATCTATTTGTTTTTTTAACTATATATCAACGTATCTATTTATGTGTCTCTCTATTGATCTATCTTTCTAGCCATCTATCTATCTATATATGTATATTTCTATCAATCTATTTATCCATGTGACTTACTATTAGTCTATCGGTATGTCTATCTATCTATATATCTATCTATTTATATTTCTATCTATTTTTCTATCTCTCTTTCTATATGCAAGTCTATTAGTTTTTCTATCTATCTATCGATCTATATTTCTATCTAATTAACTATCTATATGTCTATTTGTCTGTATATTTGTTTATCTATCTTTCTATTAATCTATCAATTTGTCTATCAATCTATCTGTCTATCTATAAGTCTAATATTTGTCAATTTGTCTATCTAAATACCTATTTATCTACCTATCTATCTATCTATCTATCTATGTATCTAACTTTATTTGTATATGACAGTTTGTCTATCTGATTGTCTATCTATTTTTTTAATTGTCTATCTTTCTATATATATATGTATCTATCTATCTATATATTTATCTATCTATCTGTATTTCTGTGTTTTTATATTTATCTTTCTATATGTCAGTATATTTGTTTGACTATCTATCTATCTGTCTATCATTCAACCTATCTTTCTATCTTTATGTCTATCTATTTATCTTTCTTTCTTTCGATCTCTCTATCTATCATAATATTTATCTATCTGTTTATCTATTTATCAATCTGTCTGTCTATCTAAATGTCTATCTATTTGTATATCTATTTTTTTTAAAAAAAAGGCTTTTATCATTTATTAAAGAAAACATATCCCTCACTTGTAGGCGGAGGAAAACCTTTACAGCTTCAGAAAACATAAAAGACATACTATTTATAGAGCAATACCCTAGACAATAATTCATAGAAGTTAACATTTTCTTAGGATTAGCTGAAGCAGTAACCGCTCTCTGTATGATTCTTCCTTATTATATAACCATGAACAGCATGAAGTCTTTCCACACCAGTGGGCATATTCGTCTCAACAGCAGGAGATCTCATGGCAGCAACAGGGAGCTCTCTACAGACAGCACCAGAGAGATCTCATGTGCTTTGGCTGCAACAGACAGCAACAGGCTTTGGCCGCAACAAATAGCAATAGATTTTCCATGATATGTACTCAGAAGAGGCTCTTTATTTGATATTGTCACTGCATATTTATGGAAGCAGTTTTATCAGCATCCCTCAAGGCTCTTTCACAAGTTTTAGACAGCAGCACCATCCTCACTGGAGGCTCTTTAGCAGCAGCTTAGTGCTGCCCTTGTGGTCGGACCTCTATCCCTCCTTTTCCGCGCGCGTCTGGCTCTAATCTTCTCTTGATTCCAGCCATCTACCTTACTCGTGTATTCACTGTCGATCCTATAACAAAACTATCTATTTGTATATCTATTTCTATATATATGTCTATCTATCTGTCAATATGTATGTCTATTTTTCTATCTATATGTTTGCTTATTTTTTTATCTATCTATTTTTCTATCTATATATCTATATGTCTGTCTATCAATCTATCGATGTATTTATTTATCTATCTATCTATCTATCTATCTCTCAACTATTTATCTTTTAATCAATTAATCACTCTATCTATCTATCTAATTATTTGTCTCTATTTATGTCTATCTATTTGTCAAGCTATCTATTTATCTATCTGTCTCACTATCTGTCTATCGATCTATCTATCTATCTGTATATCTTTCTCTTTATCTTTTTGTTTATCTATTTGTCTATGTATTTGTCTATTTTTATGTCTATCTATCTATCTGTCTATCTATCTGTCTGTCTGTCCATCTTTCTTTCTATTTTTCTAACTATCTACATGTCTATCTATATTTCTATATATCTATCTATATGACTATTTATGTGTCTATCTAAATGTCTATCTATCTATTATCAGTTTATCTATCTATCTACCTATCTATCTATTTGTCTATCTATCTATGTGTCTATCTATATATCTAGCTATCATTTTAACTATCTATATATCTATTTATATGTCTATCTATCTATCTATTTATCTATCTATCTAACTATTTGTCTATCTATCTTTTAATCTATCAAAGTATCTATCAATCTACCTATCTATTTGTCAATCAATCTGGAAATCTATCAATCTATTTATCTTTTTGTCATTCAATTAATCTATCTATCTACCTTTCTATCTGTCTATCTATCTAGCTATTAATTTTTATAGCTAACTAATTATCAATTTGTTTAAGAATGATTCTATCAATCTATTTATCAATCTATCTATCTATCAATCTATCTGTCTATCAACTTGGCTATCTATCTATTTATTTGTCTATCTATAAATCTATCAATATGTCTATCTATCTATCTATTTTATATTCTATTGATCCATTTATCTATCTGTCTATCTATCTATTTATCTGTCCCACTATCAATCTTTCTATCATTCTTTAAATCCATCTATCTACCGATCAATCAATCAATCAATCTATCTCTCTTTATATCTATCTATAGACCTATCTATATTTATTTCTATAAATGTATCTATATATCTTTCTAACTATCTATATTTATTTCTATCTATCTGTCTATATATATATATCTATCTATATGTCTTAATATTTGTCAATCTATTTATCTTTCTATCTGTCTATCTATCTATCTATCTATATATGTATCAATCTATCTTTCTTTCTTTCTGTGTATCTATATATCTATCTATATATTAGTATATCTATCTTTCTAACTATCTGTCTATCAATTTTTCTATCTCTATTTATTTAGATTTATCTAACTATCTTTCTATCTATATATTTCTATTTATCTATCTATCTCTCTCTCTATCTATCTATTTATCTATATGTCTATCTTTTTATGTATCTGTCTGTTTATCTATATGTCTATTTATTTATTTGTCTATACGTCTATCTATCTATCTATATATCTATCTATCTATCTATTTATCTATTTGTCTATCTATCTATCTATATATCTATCTATCTATTTGTCTGTTTGTCTATCTATCTATCTTTATGTGTATCTATTAATCTATGTATCACTCTATCTAACATTTAACTATCTTTCAATCTATTTATCCATCTATATATCCATCTATCTATGAGTCTATTTATGCGGCTATATATCCGTCTATTTACCTACCTATCAATCTCTTTATCTAACTATTTTTTAACTATCTATTAATCTATCTATCTATCTGTCTATATATGGGTCTATGTATCTTTCTAATTATCTATCTATCTGGCTATCTAATTATCTTTCTATTTGTTTATCTATCTTTCTATCTATCTATCAATCTATCTATCTATATGTCTATCTATCTATCTATCTATCTAAATGTCTGTCAATCTATCTATCTATATATCTATCTATCTATCTATATGTCTATATATGTGTCTATCTTTCTATCTGTGTATCTATTTGTATATCTAACTATCTATCTATTGATCTGTCTATCTATTTGTATATCTATCTATATAAGTATCTATATATCTATATATGTTTATTTGTCCATCTATATGTCTATCTATCTCTCTATCTATCTTTTTATATATTTATCAATCTATTTGTGTATCTATCTATATATCTATTTATCTATTTATTTATCTATCTACCTATCTATCTATCTATTTTTTGTAATTATCAATCTATAATCTCTCTATCTATCTTTCTATCTCTCTCTCTCTCTCTCTATCTTTCTATCAATCTATCTTTCTATCAATCTTTCTTTCTATCAGTCAATCTATCTATTTATTTGTCTATCTATTTTTCTCTCGATATATCTATCTGTTTATCTATTTGTCTATCTATATGGCAATCTAATTGTCTATCTATCAGACTATCTATGTATCTATCAATCAATCTATCTAGCTGACATTTTGTTGTTTATCTTACTATCTATCCATCACTCTATATATCTATCTCTCTATTTTCTATCTATCAATTTATCTATCTATCTATATATCTATCTATATGTCTATCTATCTTTCTATATATCTATCTATAAATCTATCTATCTATATTTCGATCTATCTATTTTTTTATATATCTATCTATATGTCTATCTATCTATTTGTCTATCTATTTGTGCTTCTATGTATCTATGAATATATCAATCTATCTATCAATCTATCAACCTATCTACTGGTATATATATCTATCTATCTATTTATATATAAAATAATATCTATCTATATATCTATCAATCTATCTAACTATATATCTATCTATATGTCTATCTATCTATTTATGTATTTGTATATCTATATGTCTATCTATCTATCAATTTATATTTCTATCTCTCTATCTATCTGTATAACTATATGTCTTTTTACCTATTAATATTTCTGTCTGTCTATCTATCTATCTGTATATCGATATGTCTATCTATCTATATAACAATCTGTATATCTATATCTTTATCAATATGTCTATCAGTTTGATTATCAATCTGCCTATCAATCTATTTATCTATATATCCTTCTATCTATCCATCTTTCTATCCATTTATCTATATGTTATTCTATCTATCTATTTATTTATTTGTATATATATATGTCTATATATATGTCTATCTATTTATCTTTCTATCTCTCTATCTATTTGTATAACTATATGTCTATCTATCTATATAACAATCTGTATATCTATATGTATATCAATCTATCTATCAATTTGTTTATCAATCTGCCTATCAATCAATCAATCATTTAATATCTTATTCAAATTCAATATTTTACATAATTGAAACAAAAAAATAATTTAATATTTTACTTTTATTTCATCTTATTCATCAATGTACCGACAGTGCATAAATTATAATATATCCATTTATTGACGTTGCTTTCTCGCCCTCAGCTCCTCCAATCATCATTTTTTATTGCGACAAAACTATTTGAGTCATGACACGTAATGTATAGTGAAAAACCTCAACACTGATAAATGCTTTGTATGAGGAATAATGCGGTATCATATCAGTAAGAAATTTAAACCCCTCACTCAAATTAAAAAAAAAGTTATATTTTTATACATATATAATCATGTAGTATATATGTAAATATATACTAGCATTTCACTCGTACATATATTACTACACTATATGTACATAAAAAAAACAGCATTATGTGTACATATAAACTGAGTACAAATATACTCAGTATATATGTACATAAAATACTATAGTATTATATGTACATATATACTGACTTTTTTCGTATGTATATAACTCATTTGGTGCTCTTGCTGTTGCACCTGCTGCCGCTCCTACCGCTGCTACCTTTGTCACTATCACTGTCAATACCACTGCTATAGTCATCGCTGCCATGCTGCCTTTGCTGTCGTCACTGCCGCCTCTGCTACCTCCGCACTGGCACCTCTACTATTGCTTCCGGTGATGCCGCTGCTTCCGGTGCAGCTACTATTACCATGACTGTCGCGGCTGCTTCCAGCGCAGCCGCTGCTACCGCAACTTCCGCCGCTACTGCCAATGCCACCACTTCTGATGGCACCGCTCCTACCCTGCCACTGATGTAACCGCGGCTGCCCCGACTGCTGCCACCGCCACCACTACAGCCGTTGCCACTTCTACTGTCGCCGCTATCGTCGCCGCTGCCGCAGTCACTAATACTACTACACATATTAGGTTTTTACAGACCTATAATAGGCTAAAAATCTACCCAAAAAATTTGAAGACACACAAACATTTTCACAGATATATAAAAATAGTTATTATAGATATGAACAAATACAAATTAAAGTTGATTGTCATACAGCTTAAACTAAAATTTAATTAAATAGTTTAATATTTTTATATTAAATTTAATAAACAGAAGCTATAAAAAAATTTTTTAATTAAACAAAAAAATTTAGTTAATAACTTATTCTAATACAATATTTTAAATAACTAAAAAAATTATTTTACATCTTAGTTATCAATGTATCTACCGACTGTGCATAAAGTATAATCTATTAATGCATTGACGTTGCTTTCTCTCCCTCAGCTCCTCTGATTACCAACTTTCCACTACAAAAATGTTATCCGAGTCATAGTGCTTCATGTCTATTGAAAAATCCATTCACTTATTCAAGCTTCGTATGGGAAACAATGCGGTACCACATCTGTAAGAAATTTAAACCACTAAATAAAATCAAAATAAATTAAAAAAAAACTATGTTTTGATAAATACATATTACTGCAGCAAAAATATACATATATACCAGCATTTCACTCGTACATATATTACTATAGTATTTGTACATATAAATTGTATTAATGTGCGTACATATATACTTAGTATATATGTACATAAATAATGCAGAATTATATGTACGTATATACTGAAAATATACGTACATATATATGACAAATTTTGTCGTTCCTACTGCTCCCACTGCCGTTGCCGCCCTTGCCGCAGTGGCAGCGGCCACTACGGCAGCTGTCAATGCTGCCACCACTGCTAGTGCAGCCGCCACAATGGTTGCTAGTGCAGCCGCCACTATGGCTGCTACCGGTGTTGTCTCCGTTATCACTGATACCGCCGATACCATTGCTGCCGCTATAGCCGCTGTTGCCGCCGATGCCGATGCTGGCGCTAATGCTGCCGCTGCTTCCACTGCCCCCTACCTCTGCTGCTAATGCTGCTGCCACTGCTACCTCAGCTACCGCTGCTAATAATAGGCTTTTAAATACCTATAATAGGCTAAAACTCTACCAAAAAATTCGGAGAAACACAAACATATTCATAGATATATGAAAACAATTATTATATACATGAACAAACACAAATTAAAGTTGATTGTCATACAGTTTAAACAAAAAATTAATTAAATAATTTAATATTTTAAAATTAAATTTTATAAAAACAAAAATAATAAATGAAACTTTTAATTTAAACAAAAAAATTTATTTAATAACTTATTCTAATACAAAAAATATATTACATCTTATTAATCAATGTATCTACCAATTGTGCATAAAGTATAATCTATCAATGCATTGACGTTGCTTTCTCTCCCTCTGCTCCTCTGATCACCAGCTTTCCACTACAAAAATGCATCTGAATCATTGTGCATCATGTTTGTCGAAATATATATTCACTTATACAAGCTTTGTATGGGAAACAATGTCGTACCATAAATGTATGGAATTTAAACCACCAAATCAAATCAAAATAAATAAATAAATAAATGACTATGTTTTGATAAATATATATTGTTGTAGTAAATATCTACATATATACTAGCATTTCACTAGTACATATATTACGATAGTATATGTACATATCAACTACAGTATTATGTGTACATATATACTGAGTACTATATATACTTAGTATATATGTACATAAAATATTGTAGTATTATATGTACATATATACTAACTATATACGTACGTATATACCACATTTGTTGCCGTTACAGCTACTCTGGTTGCCATCGCTACCACTGCTGTCGCTACTGAAAATAGGCTTTTACATACCTATAATATTACTAAACACTACCCAAAAAATTTTGAGACACAAAAACATATTCACAGATATATAAAAACAAATATTATAGACATAAACAAACACAAATTAAATTTGATTGTCTTACAGCTTCAAAAAAAATACAAAAGATATCCATCAATTATTTTTAGAGATAAGGAGAGTGCAAAGATTAAATGTTTTCAAAATAATAAAGATAAGATAAGCTAGCCTCTTTTTGATAAAGCTGAAATCGGTAAAAATGGGACCCTTGCATTGGAAGGACCGTGGTAATGTCTGAATACTTTGAATCAGAATTTTTTCTTGTGTCTCACATAATGTGTCCTACAAAGATCATAATTGGGTTAATCAGAAAAGCAAAGAAAAAAAAACAGAATAAAAAAAATTGAAACCTACAAAAAATAACATAATTATTTGTTACACATTGAAAAAAATAAATAACAGTTCAGAAATAATTCTCATACTCAATCATCCTCATAATTTGTACGAAATGCTAGCCTTTCCTATGAGGTTTTGCAGCAGGATCTCGGAATGCTATCTATTGTGCCAATGCCACTAACTGTGACTCCATATAGGACATCTACTATCCTACGAGGTTTTCTAGCTAGATCTCGGAATGGTATTTGTTGCTCCAATGTCTCTGTGACTCCATATAGGACATCTGTTGTTGCATTACAATCTTAATTCATTTCATCTCATCATTCATTTCTTTAATTTCTTACTTTTCTTCCATCAAATTAGTATACTACTCATCCTTCTATTCTTTAATTTCATATATTTCTTTCTTTAAATGAGATATCTGCTCATCCTTCTTTTTTATTTCAGTCTCCATAACTACAATACGTTCATTTGTTTCCATTACTTGTTGTTCGACCGCCTCATCGACCATTGCTGAGATGGATGAATTAGAAGCAAGACTACTACAACAAAATGCTACTCCCTTCAAGCTGATTCCATACCCTCACTGCTTCTTATGACCTCCTATGGTCTCTAAATAAATAGGATCATATCCACTTGGTTGAAGATCCATAAAACCCTCAACTTGTTGATGAGCAGCTGTCACATGTTCATCCATTAGGCTCCGTCATAAAATATAAAAAAAACTATTCTAGATATACAAAAATAAAATAAATATTTTTCAATCAAAACAATTTTCTAAATTTACTGTAGTATTATAAAATTTTATTAATATAAAAAGTTCATAAATTAATCATCTGAGATTTGTTGTCAACAAACTGACCATCCACTTTCTTCACATGCATCTTCTTGAAAATCTGATAAAAATTTTGATCCTGACCCAATTCTCTAGCCTAGAATTTGTTTTTATTAAGTAATTAAAAAATAAATAATCAAAAAATTTAACAAAATTAATAAAACTATGCAGAGATTTGATTTATTGTACTATTAGGACAACAACTAAATATATAAATGTTTATAATTTTAAAATTGTACGAGATCTTGAGCGTGCTCAATGCTCGACTTTGACCCTCTTGTTGTGTCGACAAATTCTTGTACCTAGTCCAACTACCTCACTTCGTCGATTTTTACTGGCAATATCTGATTTTTTCATAACATCTGAATCTTCCCAATACATAAGCCACTCAGACTAGTCATCCTAGGATATAAAATTAGGCATTTCTTTCATATTCTTTAATTTATGGACAAAATCAGAATATCATTGAGAAGCTTTGATCTCCCATAATGACTTTATCTTTCCATCAAATTTAGGTGCCCATGTGCACTATTTCTATTTATAGAAAAATCACAAAAGAATTTTTATTAACAACAAGAACATAATTATTTATTACTTGAATAATAACCAACATAATAGATAAGTAATTTGATTATTATTTTTCAATACTTCTGTTTTGTTATTTTTACCTAAAAATCATTAAAACAGGACTCCTTTGCCAATTCTAAAACTTTCTTCTAATAGAATGCTTTAGAATCAGTCATTTTCTTGAAAGACTTTCTAATTATAGTTGAATACCTGTGAGATGAAATAAAACTGTACAAATAAATAAATAACATAGAAAACAAGCGAATCATAACAATGTAAAAAACCACTAATAGTAACATCAATTTTTTTTTCAAGTCATTTTTACAAATTTCTTTTACTTCTCATCCACAATCTCAATTTCTAACTTTGCACTGATTATAGAGGAAGGCACTATATTTGATGATGTCGTTGGTATTATAAATGTGGGAACAATCGGTATAAAATGTGGTGTAGAAGATAGAGATGGATCAAAAGTGTGTGCAGAAAGGATAATCGGTGGTGGGCTTACATATGATAAAGTTGATAGTATAGGTCTCAATGATGGTGATGATGATAGAAATGGAGATAGTGATTGTGATGTTGAAGTCTGGATATGGTGGCTATGAGATGGTACTGATTCTGCAACATAATGTGACATACTAGATGAATTTTGTTTATTTCTGTGTCCACGTTCACCTCCACCACGGCCACATCCTTTAGGCATCATCTACTGTACAAAATAAAACATAGAACAAACAATAGAGATATGATGAACAAGCATGCATTTTATAATAAAACACACCAATAGATTTCAACAAATTATAAAAAGTCTTTTATAGTTTAATATTATAATAAAATTATAATAATTTAATTATCAGCATCTCTGTCCTCCTCTAATAGATCTTCTGCTACTTCGTCTGATTCCGATAGAAGTTCAAACTTATCTTTATATAGAAAGTGATCATCTTTAATTTCTATTATGACACCATTTGAGTCACATAAATTTTCTGGATCTTCATCTACATTTACAGGTTCAATATTATTTATGTAATCTTCCTAGAATGATGGTGAAATATCTAAGTCTGCACTTCTTTCTTGCGATGTTGGTACTTCAAATTTTGATCATGCTTTGATTTTGCAAATCACCCACAAATCACTCTTATCACGAGATAAATTCGGATATGTATAATAATATACTTGAGTGGCTTGAACTACCATAATAAATAGATAGTATTGATTATATATACATTTATGGTTAACATTCACTAGCTTATAATCCGAATGAATCTTTGTGACCACATTTCGTGTAGGAACAAACCACTCACACTTAAATAATACAATCCTATTATTTTCGAGTCCAGCATACTCCAACTCAATAACTTCTTTGAGTTGATCATAATAATCAATCTCATCTGCATTATATCCTAAGCCTTTAATGCATATACCACTATTCATATTATTTTAGAAGAACCATGCCCATTTGTGTGAAATTAATATCCATTAACAAAATACCCAAGATAGGTTGCCACATATCTAAACGGGCCTTTACTTAGATTCTGAATAAAAATATTTGAATCTCCATTTGAAGGACCAATTGAATATGACATAAATTAAAAAATTGATATTAACAAATAAAATATAATAATAAATTAAATAATTAAAAAATGTAAAACTTAATAATTCTCACATAATTTTTGAACCAATTCGCAAATTCAATTTCTAGTATATAATCGACATCTTTGCTGGAAATTACTGGTTATCTATAATTTAACTACTCAACATAAATAATGCACAAATATAAAAAGAGAGAAAAAAATATATATCAATTTTTATTAATTCCTATTAAAGATAAAATTAAACTATGATTAAACCTACAATCATTTTGTGTATACATACTCAATGTAGGTGCAACCTCGTAACAATTAAGTAAAACTTAGCTCCATGTTGCTTTGTACACTTCATCTGTTATACATCTTTTCATTTCTCTTCCAAATGCTCTTCCAGGGTGCTAGAAGATAGATAGTTTGTCTACAGAATCATCTTCTGCCATCAAATGACCTTCATAATTTATCGGTACATTTCTATTCTTTGTATTGACATGATCCTCAAAATAATAAGAACAAAATGATGATGCTTCTTCTACTAAATATGCATTGAAAATTGAACCTTCACCTTTTGTCTTATTTCTAACATTCAATTTCAACTTACAAAGATACCTACAACCACAATGTTAGGTTTCAATTTGGTTAAATTACAATATTACTTAAAGTACGAAATCATAAAACACAATAAATTATATGTATTTACCTCTTAAAAGGATACATCCACCTGAATTGCATTGGCCCGGCAATCCTTGCTTCATATGCCAAATGGACTGGCAAATGCTCCATTTAGTCAAAAAAAAATCGGTGAGAATATCCGTTCAAGCTTACAAATAATAAGCGAAATGTCATTCTCCAGCCTCACCATGACATCTATTTTGAGTGTGGTTGCAGTTAGCTATTTGAAAAACAAACTGAGTTCTATAAGGACCTTCCAAACACTTAGTGGAAGTAATTCATGAAATGCAATTGGGTTTAATATCTGCATAAATACATGACAGTCATGACTTTTCATTCCAAATAACTTAAGATTTTTCATATCCACGCATCTACCCATATTTGACACATATCCATCCTGGAATTTAAAATATTTAACCCATTCACACAATATATGTCTTGTCTTCTTATCAAGTGTGTAGCAAGCTTTAAAAAATTTTTATGTTTCCTCATTCAGTTTCAATTTAGGACGCCGACAGTAATCATTCAGCTATTGTCTTGATGTTAAAGTGTCTTTTATTTTTCCATCAACATTAAGGACAGTGTTAAAAACATTGTCAAAAATATTTTTTTCAATATGTATTACATCTAAGTTATGATGAATTAAATTGGACTTCCAACAGGGCAAGTCCCAAAATATACTACATTTCATCCGGCCAAATAATTTGCCTATTGGTCCATTACATCCAGTAGCATCCTTTTCAGTTACATTCTTCAAACCCAAACTATGAATCTCTGTAATAATAGCATCTCCTAAACGAACTACTGGATGATTTATTTTTCGAAATACAGTTCTATTTCTTCGAAATGGATGATTCGTAGATAAAAACTTATGATGGTTATCAAACCATGACTATTTACCACTAAATTTTAGGGTAAATGCATCAAAATTTTTCATGCAATATGGGCATGCAAATCATTTTGCAGTACTCCACCCATGATTCATTGAATATGCAGAAAAGTCACTTACCATCCACATAAGGCCTTCCCGCATAATGAAATTTTGCTTCTTTGAGATGTCGTACGTATTCACGCTAACATCTCATAAATGATTTAACTCTACAATAAGAGGCAGTAAGAAAACATTCAGCATGTCTTTTGAATTTTTTGGCCTTGGAACCAATATTGTAAAAAACATATATTGCTCCTTCAAACACAACCATGGAGGCAAGTTATAAGACGTCACTATCACTGGCCATGATGAATACTATTATCCAGATTGCCCAAATTGCTAAAATCCATCATTGTAGAGACTCAATCTCACTTTTTGACTTTCTGCTTCAAAATCTTGATGTATATAATTAAAATGCTTCCGAGCAGGTGAATCGGATGGATGATATGTTACCTCTTCTTCAACCTCATGCTCAGATTGCCACCTCATTTCATTTGTAGTAGTATTTGATGCATATAGTCTCTATAATCGAGGAATTAATGGAAAATAATACATCTTCTTAAAGACAACCATCAGTTTTAGTCGCGTATATACAACACGAGGTACCTTCCTAAATTGAGGATGGTCACAAAACTTACAGCTAATTAAATCACTATCACCGCCCCAATATAATATGCATCCATTTAAACAATAATCAATTTATTCTACTGGTAGACCCATTCCTAGTAGTAATTTCTTAGTATTGTAAAAGTTGTTAGTGATCAAATTATTATCCCAAACAATCTCCTTCATCACTTCTCTCAGCTGATCAAATAATTTCTCAGACATATGATTTTTTGACTTAATGCCCATTAGTCGAGCTACAAGTGACAATTGTGAATGTGTTTTACAACCAAGGCATAATTCTTTATATGCAGCTTTAAGCATTTCTTAAAATTTTTGAGCTTCAGGATTGGGCAGTTCATCCATGTAATCCATATTGAAGCCAGCACCAGCAACTTTCGTGATCATTCTATGATATGTGTTTGATGATTCTTCACCACAAGCAAACGATTCAATACCCTCATTTTGGTTAATATTCAAAGCCATTTTATTTTCCTCATGATAAATTCAAACATAATTTGGCACAAAGCTATATTTTGCCAAATGATATCTTATAATGTTTGCATCACGAAAAAAAATATTCTGACACTTGCGGTGATTGCATGGACACTTAATTTTTTTACCATCCATCAATCTCGATTGACTATATATTAAATTGATGAAAGTTCCAAGCCCAGTCAAAAATTCTTTATTCAAAAATCCATTAATAACCCTTCTGTACATCCACCAACGATCTAAGCTCATTTTGCCATGTTTTATTTACAAAAAATAATGCCCAATCATTATTATAAATAAAACATTCTATTAATTCAAAATATACAAATAATTAAATAAAATTACTTACAGATGAATATTTAAAAATTAAATTTCATGAATATCAAGGCAATGCATTTGTAGAATCTACATTAATAGATAAAACAATTTTTACCATGATAAAGATTAATAGATATCAGAATTATACTAGATAAAGGGTGCAAAGTATGATAACGCACAAGAAAGGAAGCAAAAAAAAGACATTTAATGTTTGAAGGAGGAGAGGGAGAGAGAGGGAGAGAGAGAGAGAGATAAGGTGGAGAGAGAAAGAGAGAGGGGCAAAGAAATGGGGAGACGGAGGGGGAGAGAGAGAGAGAGAGAGGGAGAAAGAGAAGGAGGGAGAGAGAGAGGGAGAAAGAGAAGGAGGGAGAGAGAGAGAGGGGGAGAGAACTGGTGAAAGGGAGAGTGAGGGAAATGGAGAGAGAGGAAGAGAGAGAGGGAGAGAGAGGGAGAGACAAACTGAACATCACAGTTCTCATCATGATTTCCGTGCTCAAAGCTAAGATCAGCTGCTATTTTTCTTCTTTCCTTGGGGGGATCAATCCCGGTGAGAGAGAAAGAGGGAGAGAGAAAGGGAGAGAGAGAGAAAGAGGGAGAGAGAGGGAGAGGGAGAGAGAGAGAAAGAGGGAGAGAGAGGGAGAGGGAAAGAGAAAGAGAGAGAGAGAGGGAGAGAGAGAGAGAGAGAGAACAAGCAAGAAAGGAGAGGGAGAAAGATAATAACAAGAGAGAGTGTGTGTGACATATAAAGAAAAAAAGGAATAGAGTGACTACAAGAATTAGAGAGGGAGAGAGAGAGACACATTGAGAGTGCGGTGTTAGAATGTAAAAGTATATAGAAGAAAATAAAATTTCTTCAATATAAGCTTATCAAATATTATATCTTTTGTCATACATAAGTTCATATTTGAGCCTGAGGCCCAAGAGATGAGATTAGATAAGAGTATGATCCTTATTTGTATTATACCATATATGAGCCTAATCAACGGACACTCATTCTACGTGCTTACATATTGTTTTTTTTTTTTTTTTGATAAATAAAATGCACTATCAAAATTCTTTACAATCTATGGCCTAGGTAGCAACTTGTGCTCCTTATAAAAAACAATATACATTTCAGTTTTAATTTTCCTGATTAAGAAATCTGCACACGTTGCTTTAGCTTCATGGAGCCGCCTATTTCTTTCCTTCCATAGATGATAAATAACAGCCGCAAAAGTAGCTTTTCTTAGATCATTTTCCACCGTGCCTGCCTTGTGGTGTTTCTTTAAAACTTCCAGCCCCGCTGGAATTGAATGTATTCCTCCTTCGATCCTGGCCCAGGATAGGGCTTCTTTCAAAATGTATCTTGAGAAACAACAATTAAAAAAGAGGTGGTTTAAAGATTCTGCATCGCTGCAGAATTCACAGCTGCTATTTGGGGGGTTGAATGCTATATCTTTCGTCCACAGCTTTCCCTGTTTAATTATCCACAAGTTAACCGCATGTTTAGGCACATGTGTTTTTGGCCATATAGAATTAACCCAAGCCACTTTTTTCTTGGATTCGAAACCAGCAAGAAAGTGGTATGCATTGAATACTATTCTGCCATCTTCGCCCCATTTAATTAATAGGGATTCAGCAACTTCTTTTGAGCCAGCTTTGAGTACTAAGGCATCTCTTACCGATATCAGATTTTTCATAAAAGGAGAGTCATATTTAGAACATTGGAAATTCCAGATATCAGAAAATTTTAAGTAGATATGATGGATCCATTTAATCCATAAAGCATCTTCCTTAGCGTTGATTCTCCATAGCGTTTTGATGAAAAAAGCTTTATTCCAAGTAGATGATATTGTTGATATTATATCTTATGTCATTTAATTTCAAATTAGTTCAACACATTAATATTATCCCATATATATTTATATGTTAGGATATATAGTAAATGTAATTATAAATAGTTACATATAGTTAAACATATATTTATATATAGTTATATGCATATTAGTAGTTATAAGTAAATATAAATAAATGTATACAAAGTTATATGCAATTATATAGATTTACATATATGTATACATAATTAAAAATAAAGTTATATTTATTTATATAAAGTTATTCAAGTTATAAATATATTTATATATAGTTATACACATATAGTTAAACATTGTGTTGTATGTTTTTATACATATAATTATAAATATTGTTACATGTATTATAAATATAGGCACACGTATAGTTAAACTTATATTTATACATGTACGTATACATATTTGTTCATATAATTTCATATATTTATACATATAGTTATGTATATGTGTGGATATACTAAAATACATTTTTTATACTTATATATAAAAATGTATTTTAAATATATGTTGTTAATTATATATTTAAATATAGGTTCTACATTAATAATATAAAATTATGTATAGTTATATGTTATTATACATATAATACATATAGTTATAAAAAATTATATATCGTTAAACATTTAGTTATATATATATATATTCATATGAGTAGTTATATTTAGTTATACATAAATATATACAAAGTTGTAAACAAGTATATAGATTTACATATATATATATATATACATACATGTATAAATAGTTATAAATATAGTTATATTTAATTATATAATGTTGTATTTACTTATACAAATATTTATATATAGTTATACACATATAATTAAATATGATGTTGTATGTTATTATACATGTAATTATAAATATAGTTAAATGTAATTATACATATAGTCACACGTTTAGTTAAACTAATATTTATACATGTATGTATATATATTTGTTTGTATAATTACATATATTTATACATATAATTATGTATAGGTATGGATATACTTAAATATATTTTTATACTAATATATAAAAAAGTATATTAAATAAATGTTGTTAATTATATATTTTAATATAGTTATGTATAAATTTTTATAGTTATACATATAGTAAGAATTATTTATTGTTATATGTTAGTATACATATAATTAAACATTTAGTTCTAAAAAATTATAACTAAATATATTCATATGTGAAGTTATATATCATTAAACATTTAGTTATATATATATATATATATATATATATATATATATATATATATATATATATATATTCATACGAGAAGTTAAATTAAGTTAAACATAAATATATACACTGTTATAAACAAATATACAGATTTACATATATGTATACATATATGTATAAATAGTTAAAATTATAGTTATATTTAATTATATAAAGTTTTATTTAGTTTTACAAATATTTATATATAGTTATACACATATAATTAAATATGATGTTGTATGTTATTATACATGTAATTATAAATATAGTTACATGTGATTATACATATAGTTACACGTATCGTTAAACTTCTATTTATACATGTATGTATATATATTTGTTCATATAATTTCATATATTTATACATATAGTTATGCATAGGTATGGATATACTAAAATATATTTTTATACTAATACATAAAAATGTATATTAAATAAATGTTGTTAATTATATATTTAAATATAGTTATATATAAAGTTTTTATAGTTATACATATAGTAAGATAGAATTATTTATAGTTATATGTTAGTATACATATAATATATATAGCTATATAAAATTATATATCATTAAACATTTAGTTTTATATATATATATATATATATTCATACGAGTAGTTAAATTTATTTATACATAAATATATACAATGTTATGAACAAATATATAGATTTACATATATGTATAAATAGTTAAAAATATAATTATATTAAAATATATTAAGTTTTATTTAGTTTTACAAATATTTATATATAGTTATACATATATAATTAAATATGATGTTGTATGTAATTATACATGTAATTATAAATATAGTTACATGTGATTATACATATAGTTATACGTATAGTTAAACTTATATTTATACATGTTTGTATATATATTTGTTCATATAATTTCATATATTTATACATATAGTTAAGTTATGTATAGGTATGGATATACTAAAATACATTTTTTTTACTAATATATAAAAATGTAAATAAATTATATGTTGTTAATTATATATTTAATTATAGGTTATACATTAATAATATAGAATTATGTATAGTTATATGTTAGTATACATATTATATATATAGTTATAAAAAATTATATTTATGAATCATCTCATCCTAGTATCTCAAGATAAAAAAATATAAAAATACAATAAATTTCTCAATAGTTTTGAAATTTTTATTTTTATTTACAACTTATTAATGTTCTTTATAATTCATTTTGCTGTATTTTTATGATATGTTACAATTTTTTTAATATATATTATTGATGTTCTTGAAATTATATTAATTTATATTTATTTTATTAAGATATGATATAATATTTAATAAAATATGTTCTAGACTAACAAATAATTTGTAAATATTTTTTTATCATATTAAACAATAAAAGAGTACTCATATATATTCGCTAGTACTATAAATTAATGTTCATTAATGATACATACATTTCCATAATACTTCTCATATTTTCTTATATTCTTTATTACTTATTGCAAGATACATCTGCCATAAATTTTGTGAAACATGAAACTTAGATTCAAGCTAGTAGGTTACAACTAATTGTTATGGTACTCAACTAATAACTACAACATCCAACTAACAATTACTACTCTTATTTATTAGTTTTTTAAATTGTTTAAAATAAACATATTGCAGCACTGTAAATCACCGTTTGTTAAAAGATGATGTTATTAACATGACAGGATAAAGGGTGTCCTAACGAATGTTGTTGTAAAGAGAATACTCTTGTATGGCATGAAATTCATCAATGTTACAGAGATACCCAAACTCTTCATAATCCATAGTTGTTAATAGTATAAATTATAGTTAATATAAATTTGGTAGAAGTTGAATTGTTAGAGTAATAATAAACTACATAGTTATAGCTAAAATCATAAATTGAAGTTGATAAAATATTTTTTGGTAGAAAAAAATCTATTGTGTTGCATAACATTGTGGGGATTATAAACATTAAAAATGTCTAAATATTTTTAATAGTTTTATATCCTCAATCTAAATCAAAAATATTATAGATTTAAAATATTATACTTTTTTCCGATTAGTCTACCATGTTGTTGGTTCAGATTATCATTACCATGCTATTTGTTTTTAAAAATATTATTCTTGATAATAATTATGTACAAAAAAGTTTGGTTCATATATTTTATACTATCTTAGCTTGAGTTTCCATGACACATTACTATATGTTGATCTTATTATATTTGTATGAAATCATTATGTTAATATTACTAAACTTGATTCAACAAGTCCACTCATCACTAACACAAGAGAGATCACAAGGAATCACACACTACGAGACAACTATTGAAGGAATATTGAAATTATTAGAAATATAAGTATTTTATTTCAAGAAATATAAATATGAAGTTATTATGTTTAAGATAATTTTGAGATAAATTTAATTTACAAAATGTTATATACATGGTAAATATAAATCTTTACACACACACACACACACACCATGATAATCATTGTTAAAGATAAGTGCAACCATAAGAATATAAATGAATCATGTAGAAAAATTACAATAAAGTCTATGAAAAAATTAATAAGAATAATTATTTTTATATCATATGTTGACTTACAAGCTTATCACATTCCTACTTGCATGTATATCATATATAGTATGTATGATTTCCATGTATGGCTTACATGAGTGATAAGTATTGATTATGTGCTTACTATGTGTTCTTGTGCATTAATCCAAGTGCTTTAAAGTGTGCTTGTTATATGATGATGTGTATACCTGCCAAGTATTGACTTGACATGTGAAAGATATGTGTTGGTTTACTAAATGTTGCATCAAAAATTAAAAAACTTGGAATCTTGCCTATAAATAAAAGTGATTTGGGGTTCCTAGCACACAACAACACATATCAAGAGAACATTTCAAAGTGAATTGAGAAACTCTTGCTCAATTATTTTCAATTACATGTGTGAATATTATTGAGTTTTCTAGAAGTTGGTAGAATAGTTCAAACTGGTTCAATCGAGGAGAATCAATTTAATTTTATTTGAAATGCTAAATTATTATTGTATTTATTTTATTCATTTTATTTATTTTATATATTATATTTTATTTTATTTTATTTTATTTTATTTTTGAATTCAATCATTACTCATTTTTGAATATTTTTTGTAGATATCAAATCGGCATACCTAAGTATGTATACTAGTTATGTATAAAATACACATGCATATTGATGTATACTATTTTTGTAGATATCAAGTCATCATACCAAAGTATGTATACTATTTATGTATAAAATACACATGCATATTGATGTATACTATTTATGTATAAAATACACATGCATATTGATGTATACTATTTTTTTAGATACCAAGTCGGCAAACCTAAGTATATATACTATTTATATATTGTTTTTGTATACGGTCACCATCAAAATCCACACAATGACAACGCATTATATGACAAATGCATGAAGCATTTACACGAATAAGTTTATATACGAAATCCAAGCATACCATATGGTGATTAAAGAAGAAATTCAGAAACAAAAAAAATAGAATAAAAATGTTTACTCTTCGATTAAGCAATCCAAGATAATCGATGAACCTACCTCAATTCAATCACAACTTAAAACTTAAACCTCGAATTAATTTTAGTTGAATCGGCATCGAGAGATAATGGCGGAATGATGAGGAATTTGGTTTTGTTAGAGATGTGTCAAGTCGATAGAGAGAATGTATATTTTAGGATAATTTTTATATTTTTAATTATTAAACATAAAATAAACAATATATATATATTACGAAAATACTCATTAATTTTATTTACTATCAAAATTTTTTGAACAAAATTAATCTGCGTGTAGCAAGGTATAAATGAAAAACAAATACCTTACAATTTTTTATTATAATATTAATTAAACAATAAATATATAAACAATAAAAAAAATATGTTTTGCCTTAAATTAGTAGAAATTTTACTATATGTTAATTTAATTTTTAAATTATAGAAAAAATTATTATACTTAATGAATTAATTATTTAATGTTACATTAATTTAAATTATTTAGTTTATTAAATAAAAATTTTGAAATTTTTTTTGTATAATACTATAAAAAATTAATACATCATAAAAATAGTTATTTTAGTCCTTATTGCTATAATTTTTTTGTATTTTTATATATTTTAAATTAATTATTTATAATATCATTTTTTGATTTTACGAGGAGAATGTGTGTTTCAAGGATTGCTCATTTATAGATCAATATCATAAATTTAATAAATAAAAATAAATAAAATATTAAAACAAATAATAAATAAAAAAATTATATAATTAAATATTGGATAGAAAAATACTGTCGCTAAATCAGTTGCTAAATTACGGATTTTATTAGCTCGAGAAAATCCGTCGCTAAATTACAAATTTTATTATCTAGGGAAATTCCGTCCCTAAATCCGTCACAAAAATAAGAATTTTATTTTCTAAGGAAATTCCATCACTAAATCCATCACTAATATATGGATTTTATTAGTTAGAAATATTCGCTCTCTAAATCCATAGCTAAAATATAGATTTTATTAGTTAGAGAAAATCCATCGCTAACTCCATAGTTAAATTACTAATTTTATTAGCAATAGAAAATCCATCACTAAATCAAAGTTTTTATTAGCAAGAGAAAGTCCGTTGCTAAATTTATCACTAAATCATAGATTTTATTTGCAATGAAAAATCCGTCACTAAATCCATCACTAAATCAAGGATATATTTAGCAAGGAAAAATCCAATGCTAAATCAATTGCTAAATGAATGATTTTATTAGCAATGGAAATTCAGTTGCTAAATCCATTACTAAAAATTAGCTAGGGAAAATCTATCGCTAAATCCATCAATAATTTCAGGCTTTTATTAGTTAGAAATATTCTATCGCAATTTTCGTCGCTAAAATCCATACTTTTCTTTAGTGGAATTTACGAAAATTTTCCGTCGCTAATTAGTCACTAAATATGTCGCTAAAATCTCCACTTTTCTTTAGCAGAATTTACAAAAATTTTTCGTCGCTAATCTATCCCAAAATCCATCACTAAATCCCCTGCTTTTGTTTAGCGGAATTTTCGAAAAATTTTCTCTCACTAATCCATTGCTATTTTTTTCATAAAAAATCATTATTTCCATTGCTTTCCCCTAGCTAATCCGTTGCAAATTTGCTAGGGATTAATCCCTAGCTAAATCGATATTTTTTTGTAGTGATATATATATATATATATATATTTCTATATATCTATCTCTTTATCTATTTATCTATCTATCTGTCTATTTGTCTATATGTTTCACTATCTATATTTATGTGTCTATATATCTGTCTATCTATCTCTGTGTATTTCTCTATATCTATCAATCTGTCTATCTATTATTAATCTGTCTATCTATTTATCTACCAACCAATCTATTGATCTTCTATCAATTTTTCTATATATCTATCTTTCTTTCTATGTGTCTACCTCTCTATCCATCTATCTATATATCTATTATTCTATCTATCTGTCATTCCATCTATATATCTTTATATCTATCTATTAAACTATAAATCTATCTATTTGTCTGTCTATCTATCTATCTATCTATCTCTTTGTTTATATGTCTTCCTCTATAATTTTATAATTATCTAACTATCTATCTATCTATCAATCTTTTTATCTATTTATCTATATGTCTATCTGTGTACTATTTTATTAGTGTATCTATCTATCAATCTCTTTATTTTTCTATGTTTTCTATCTATTAATTTGTTTAACTATCTATAAATCTATCTGTATATGTGTATATGTGGCTATATTTCTATCTACCTATCTATATATTTGTGTATCTATCTTTCTATCTATATGTCTATCTTATATTTTATATATATATATATATATATATATATATATATATATATATATATATATATATATATATCTATCTATCTATTTGTGTATCTATCCATCAATCTCTCTATCAATCTATTAATTTATCTATCTGTTTATATGCCTTTTTGTCATACTATCTATCTGTCTATCTACTTATTTGTTAATCTTTCTATTTATCTATCTATCTATCTATCTCTCTAACTATTTAATTGTCTTTCATTTTATCAGTCAATTAGTCTGTCTATTTTTATACCTATCTATTAATCTATCAATATGTCTATTTGTCGCTCTATCTATCTATCTATCTAATTTTCTATATGGCTAACTATTTATCAGTCTATCTATCAATTTGTATATTTGTTTATCAATCTATTTGTTTATCTGTATATCTGTCTATCTGACTATTTGCATATCTATTCATCAATCTATCTGTATATCCATCTATCTGACTATCCATCTATTTGTCTATATGTCTATTTATTTATCTAACTATCTACCTATATGCCTATCTACTTATTTGTTTATTTATCTATCTATCTATCAATCTATCTATGCGGTAATCTATCTATTTCTCTATATGTCTATAGATCTATATATATGTCTATCTATCTATATATGTGTTTATCTACCAATCTAGCTATCGGTATATCTGTTTATTTATTTATCTAACTATTTATCTATTTTTCTATATATCAGAGTATCTATCTATTTGTGTGTGTGTGTGTGTGTGTGTGTGTATTTATCATTCCATCAATATATCTATCTATATATCTTTCTATCTATCAATATATCTAGCTATATATTTAGTTATCTATCAATCTATCAATCTATATATCTTTTAATACATCTTTCTATTTGTCTTTCTTTCCATCTATCTATGTGTATATCTATATTTATGTATATCTATCTATCTCTCTATTTTTCTTCTACATATCTATCTATCTATCTATTTATTTGTCTATATGTCTATTTATATATCTATCTATATATATATTTGTCAATCTATCTATCAATATTCCATCTGACTATGTGTATTTGTCTTTATGTGCCAATATGTTTCTGTATATGTGTCTTTGTGTCTAAATATTTCTCTCTTTATATATCTAAATGTCTATATATATATATATATATCTATCTATCTATCTATTAGAGCGTCTATCTATTTGTGTATATATATATATATATATATATATTTATCAAACATTAATATATCTATCTATATATCTTTCTATCTATCAATATATCTAGCTATATATTTAGTTATCTATCAATCAATCTATCTATATATCTTTTAATACATCTTTCTATTTGTCTTTCTTTCCATCTATCTATCTATGTGTGTATCTATATTTATGTATATATATCTATCTCTCTATTTTTCTTTCTACATATCTATCTATTTGTCTATCTATTTATTTGTCTATATGTCTATTTATATATCTATCTATATATCTATTTGTCAATCTATCTATCAATATTCCATCTAACTATGTGTATTTGTCTTTATGTGTCAATATGTTTGTGTATATGTCTCTTTGTGTCGAAATATCTCTCTCTTTATATATCTAAATGTGTGTGTGTGTGTGTGTGTGTGTATATATATATATATATATATCTATATATATCTATTATTTATTTATTTAGCAATCTATCTATCTACCTATCTAGCTATCGGTCTATCTAACATTTGTATATTTTTTTATACATTTATTTGTATATTTGGATATATGTCTATCTACCTATTTATTAATCTATCTATCTATAAATTAGTCTATCTATATAATTATTTATCTATATATCTAAATTTCTATATATCTTTCTATATATCTTTCTATCTATATTTGAATTTATTTATCTATATATCTAACTATATATCGATCTGTCTATCTATATCTTTATATATCTATATGTATATCTATCAATCTATCTATTTATCTGTCTATCTCTATGTCTATTTTACTATCTATCTATTTGTCTATCTATCTATCTATCTATCTATCTATCGATCTATATAGCTTTCTATATACTTGTTTATCTTTCTATTTATATAGCTTTATATTGATATATACATTTCTATTTATCTATCTATCTTTCTACCTATATCACTTTCTATCAATCTATTATCTGTATATATAGCTATCTATCTAACTATCTTTGAGTCTATATATGTATTAATCTATTAGTCTTTCTGTCTATCTTTATATCTGTTTATTTTTCTATCTGTCTATCTATCTATCAGTCTATCTATCTGTATATTAGTTTGTCTATCTATTTTCCTATCTATCTATCTATCTATCTTTGTATCTCATTATTTTCATAGCTATCTATTTATCTATTTGTCTATCTAACTATTTGTCAATCTATTCTTATGTTTGTTTTATATATTTCTATCTATTTATTAGTATTTTGTGTGTGTCTTTGTGTGTATGAGTCTCTTTGTCTATTTGTCTATATATCAATAGGTCTATCTCTTTATCAATTTATATATCTATCTATCTATCTGTGAATCAATCAATCTATCTATCTATCTATACATCTATCTATACATCTATCTATCCATATATCTGTCTTTCTATTTGTTTATTTTTCTGCCTATCTATTTATTCATCTATCTATTTATTTATCTATCTGTTTATCTATATGTCTATCTATTTGTATATCCATCTATCTGTCTATCTAGCTATATGTATATTGGTATATCTTTCTATTTTCCTATCTATCAATCTATCTTTCCGTCTCTATATTTTTCTATCTGTCTATCTGTTTATCTATTTATATGTATATGTATTCTTATATTTGTCTATCTATCTTTGTATCTATTTATCAGCCTATTTGCCTAAGTGTCTATTTGACTTTTTGTATTTGTGTCTAAGTGGTTATCTCTGTATCTATTTATATATCAATATGTGTATTTATCTAACTATCTATTTATCTTTCTGTCTATATATATATATATATATATATATATATATATATATATATATATATATATATATATATATATATGCAACTATCTATCTATCTACCTATAAGTATATTTATCAAATTGGATATCTAAATATCTTCATTTATGTTTATTTATATAGTTATCTATCTATCTATGTAAATATCTATCTATACATTTTTTAATCTATATATCTATCTATATATCTATTTATCTGTCTATATGTTTATCTATCTATTTGTTTATCTATATATCTACCTATCTATCTATCTAATTGTCTATCGATCTATTTTTCATCAATCTATATATCTATTTATCTATCTATTTATATATCTATATGTCCGTCGATCATTCTACCTGTCTATTTGCTATCTATCTATCTATTAGTCTATTTGTTTCACTATCTATCTTTTTATTTGTCTGTCTATCAATCAATATATATGTCAATCTATCTATATGTCCATTTGTCTATATGTCTATTTATTTTTCTATCTATTTGTCTATCTGTCTATTTTTCTTTCAGTCTATTTGTATATCTATTTTTTATATTTCTATCTATTTATTTATCTATCTAACTATATTTATCACTATCTAACTATCTATCTATTTATCTATCTATCTATCTATTAGTCTATCTATTTGTCTATCTATCAATCTATCTATTTTTTTATCTATCTATCTATCAATTTATATATCTACTATCTATATATCTATCTATTTGTCTATCTATTTGTCTATGTATATATATGTCTATATATATATTTGACTAGTTGTCTTTTAGTCTATCACTCTAATTATCTATTTGTTAATTTGGCTATCTATCTTTCTACCTATGTATATATTTGTCAATCTATCAATCTATCTATTTATCTATCTATCTATCTATTTGTCTGTTTATCTATTTTACTATAGGTCTATCTGTCTATCTATAAATTTGTCTATTTTTTTATTATTCTATCTGTCTATATGTCTATATGTCTATCAGTCTATCAATTTATCAGTGTATCAATCTTTCACACTTTCTATCTAACTATCTTTCTATTTATAAATCTAGATATCCAACATCTTTATATCTTTCAATCTATTTGTCTATCATCTATCTATCTATATTTCGACATGTCTATCTATCTTTAATCTAAATGTTATAATTGTATGAATCTATATATATAACTATCTAACTATCTATCTTTCTATCTATATCTATATAACTATCTAACATGTATTTGTTTATCTGTCAATCATTCAATCAATCTATCCATCTTTATATCTATCTATCTATTTCTATATTTATCTATCTATTTGTCTGTCTGTCTATTTGTCTATATATCTATTTGTCTATATGTCTATCTGTCAATTTGTATATCTATCATCTACCTATCTATATTTCTATTTATCTATCTATTTATTTATGTGTCTAACTGTCAAAATTTCAATCATTCAATCTATCTATCAGTTTATATATCTATCTATCTTTCTATCTATTTATCTACCTACCTATGTATCTATCGATCTATCTAATTATCTATCTTTTTATCTATTAATCTACCTGTCTATTTATTTGACTATCTATTTATTTGTTTATCTATCTATATGTCTATATGTTTATTTATCTATTTGTCTATCTGACTATCTATTTATGTATTTATGTGTTTATGTGTCTATTTGTCTATCTTTCTATATGTCTATCTGTCTATCTAACTACATATATAAATATTTGTCTATCTATCTGTCTATCTGTATATCTATCGAACTATATTTCTATTATTATGCCTATCTATTTGTCTGACTATCTTTTAATCATTATATTAGTCTAATTGTCTATCTGTCTATCTATGTATCTATAAATCTATCTGTCTGTCTTTCTGTCTATCTATTAATCTTTATATACATACATACATACATACATATATATAAATATATGACTATATATCTCTTTTTATCTATCTATTTATCTTTCTATCTATATATCTATGTATCTATATATATTTCTTCTCTGTATTTATCTAATTATCTATTTTGTCTTTCTATATATCTTTTTATTTGTCAATCTTTATATCTGGCTATGTATGTATATGTTATCTATATATAACTCTATCTATCTATCTATGTATCTATATATTTGTCTATCTATCTATCTAAATATATTTCTGTCTATCTATCTATTTAAATATCAATCTATATGTCTATCAATCTATCTATTTGGATATCATACTAAGACTTTATATGTCAATCTATCTATCTTTCTATGGGTCTTGTCTTGTAACAATCTATCTTTCTATCTATTTATCTCTCTATTTATTAGTATATCAATCTTTATATCAATCTGTTTATCTATCTATCTGTATTTCTATGAATCAGGCTATCTATATATATATCTATCTATCTATATATTTATCTATCAGTATATATGTTTATCTATCTATGTATCAATCTGTATATCTATCTATTTATCTATATGTCTATCTATCAATTTTTCAATGTGTCTATGTATCTATTTATCTATCAATATACATATCTATCTACCTATCTTTCTGTCTATGAATCAATCTATCTATCTATCTGCCTATCTATATGTCTATCTATCAATATATCTATCAATCAATCAATATATTTATCTATCAATATATCTAACTGACAATCAATCAATCTATCTATATGTCTTTCTATGTATCTATCTATTTTCAATGATTCTAACTCTTTGTTTGTCTATCAATTTATCTATCTTTTATCTATTAATCCATCTATATTTTTATAAGTATATCTATTAATCTATCAATATGTCTATTTGTTTATCTATCTATCTTTCTATCTATCTTTGTATCTATTTAACTATATAATAGTCTAACTATATATATATATATATATCTATTATTATATCTCTCTATTTGTGTCTCTATCTATCTATCTATCTATCTTTATATCTATCTATCTATCTATCTTTATATCTATCTATCTATCTATTTCTATATCTATTTATTTGACTATGTAATTCTAAGTGTATCTCTTGATTTGCCTATTTGACTAATTGTAAATATGTATATATTCTTATATATCAAAATGTGTATATGTCTATAGTTCACTCTGTATATCTATTTAATTGTCAATCAATCAATCTGTCTATTTGTATATCCATCTATCTGGCTATGTCACGATCTTTGTATATGACTATCTATCAATTAGTCTATCAGTCTATCTACTTAAGTATCTATGTGTCTATCAATTTATCAATCTATCTATCTATTTATCTGTCTGGCTATCACTTTATCTATCTATATATCACTCTATATATCTATCTATTTATATTCTATCTGTCTATTTGTCTATTTGTCTATCTACTATGTGTATATGTGTCTAACTTTCTATATATCTATTTTTTATCTATCTATCTGTCTTACTATCGATCTATCAATGTATATATCTATCTTTCTACCTATCTATATATCTATCTGTCTGTTTGTCTATATGTCTATCTGTAAATCTATCTTTATGTATTCCTATTTTATGTATTTTTGTTTGTCTATCTATCTCTTCATGTTTCTATTTGTCTACTTTTCTATATGTCTATCTATCAATCTATCTACCTATATATTTGGTTATCTTTCAATCTATATATATATATCTCTATCAATCTATCTCTCTATCTATATAATTATCAATTTGTCTAACTTTATATTTTTGTATCTTTCTATCTGGCTACCTACCTATCTATCTATCTATATATATATCTATCTATCTAACTTTCTATATATCAAACTATATGTATTTTTATATAATTGTATATATGTATATCTATCATTCTAGCTATCTATCTATATATTTATCTATCTTTCTATGTGTTTAAGTCTCTATCTATTTATATGTATATCACATTTTATATCTATCTGTCTATTTATATATATATATATCTCTATATTTCCGTCAACCTATCTATCAATCTTTATATATATATATATTTATATATATATATATATATAAGTATATCTATCTACATATCTCTCTATTAGTATATCTATCGATTTAAATATTTATTTATCTATCTATTTATTTATCTTACTATATATATATATATATATCTATCTATCTATCTATCTATAAATTTATTGATCTACCTATCTGTCTATCTATTTTTCTATTTATCTTTTTATCTATCTATCTATATATCTATCTGTTTAATTTTCTAACTATCATTCTATCAAATTAAGTAACTATCTTTCTATCTATCACTATATTAGACAATCTGTCTATCTATCTGTTTATTAATGTATCTATTGATATGTCTTTATATCAATCTATCTATTAGTCTATTAGTCTATCAATCTATTAGTCTATTTGTTTATCTTTCTTTCTGTTTATTTATTAAAATATCTAACTATCTATGTATCTTTCTATCTATTTTTCTATCATCTATCTGTCTATCCATCTACATTTGTATCTATCTATTTGACTATTTTTTTTACCTATCTATCATTCAAAATATATATTTTTATCTAAATGTCTATATGTAGATCAATCTATCCATATAATTATCTAACTATTTATATTTTTATCTAACTATCTATCAATCTAACTAACTAACTATCTTTCTGTCTATCAGTTAATCAATCTATCTATATATCTACCGATCTGTTAATCTATCTATTTATCTATTAATTTTTCTATCTGTTTATCTATCTATCTATCATCTATCTATCTATATATTTTCCAATCTATGTGTTTATCTAAATATATCTATATTTGTCTATCTATCTATCAATCTACTTATCAATATATCTAACTATCTAATATCTATATATCTATCAACATGTCGATCAATATATATATTTAATTACCTATCTACCTTATCTATATATTTATCTATCAATCAATCAATCTATCTATTTATCTATCTATCTAATAATTAATCTATCTATTTATTTATCTATCTATCTATTTATATGTCTATCTATCTATTTGTCTATCATATATATGTTTATCAACTTATCTTCCTATAAACCTATCTGTTTATATGTCTATTTGTCTACCTGAAAATCTGTCAATCTATCAGCCTATTTATCAATTAGTCTAACTATCCATCTATCTATTTATCTATCTATCTATCTATTTATATATCTATCTATCTATATATATCTTTTAGTCTATCTACTTTTCTTTCCATATATCTATCATTGTGTCTATATGTCTATATGTATAGCTATCGATCTCTCTATTTTCCAATCTATCTATCTATTTATCTATTTGTCTATATGTCTAATTATCTATCATTATATATGTTTATTTGTATATCCATATATCTGTCAATATGTCTATATGTCTATGTGTCTATGTATATATGTGTTTTTGTGTTTAAATGCAAATTTTTTTATAAATCTATCAATCTACATAACTATTTATCTATTTATTTTGCTATTTTTTAATCAATAAAACTATCCATCTATCTATCAGTCTATCAAATTATTTGTATATCTTTTTAGAACACAATTTGAATATTTGGATATTGATCTATTTGCCTACTTTATATCTATATATCTATATATTAGTCTATCTATATATTTATATATCATATATCTAAATTTCTATATATCTATATATTTATCTATTGGTCTATCTATCTATCTATTTATAAATCTATTTATCTTTTATCTAAATGTATATCTATCTCTCTATCTATCTATATGTGTATCTATCTATATGTCTATATATCTATCTAACTGTCTATCTATTTGTCTATTTGTCTATCTATCAATTTGAATATCTATCTATCTATATGTCTATTAGTCTATCTAAATATCTATATATCTACAAATGTAACTTTTTTTAAATCTATCTATATAGCTTTCTATCTGTTTAACTATCTATCTGTATATCTAGCTATCTATCTAACTATCTATATGTCTAATGATCTATCAGTCTATTTATTTATCTATCTATCTTTTTTTTCTATTAGCCTATCTATATATCTATCTATCTATATATTAGTCTATCTCTCTATTTTTCTATCTATCTATCTTTTTATTTCGTTATTTTCTTATTAATCTATCTTTCTATCTGTCTATCTATCTATTTGTCTATCTATTCTTATGTTTGTCTATCTATCTTTGTATTTATCAAAAAGTATATTTGTTTATGACTTTATGTGTCTTTTTGTTTATTTATAGATATTATCTATATTTTTATTTATCTATATTACTATCTCTCTATATTTTTATCTAACTATCTATCTAACTATCTATCTATCTATTTATCTGTATATTTATCTAATTGTGTATCTATTTAACTATCTATTTATCTATCTATCTATTTCTTTATCTGTCTATTTGTCTATCTATCTATATGTCTATATATCTATCTGATTATTATCTATATATAGATATTTTTATCTATCTATTTGCTATCTATCTATCTAACTATAAGTCTATTTCTATCTATCTATCTATTTATTTTTTTATCTATTTATCTCTCTACCTGTTAATCTATATATACGTCTATATATCTATATATCCATTTCTCTTTCTATCTATCTGTGTGGCTTTCTATCTTTCTATCTATCTATGTGGCTTTCTATCTTTCAATCTGTCTATTTGTCTATCTATCTATCTTTTTATATGTCTCTCTATCTATTTATCTATCTGTCTGTCTATCTATCTGTCTATGTATCTAGCTATCTATCTGTCTATCTATATATTTATCTATATATATAACTATCTATTTGTCTATCTATCTGTCTATTTGTCTTTCTGTCTATATGTTTATCTGGCTATATTTGTACATATATATATATATATATATCTCTATTTGTTTATATATCTATCTATCTATATATTTATTTGTATTTATAACTATCTATGGTATATGTATCTATCTATCTATCTATCTATCTATCTATCTTTTTTCTATTAGTCTATTAGTCTATCTACCTATCTATCTCTCTATATATTTGTCTATCTATTAATATGTCCATCTTTCTATCTATAAATACATCTATCTATTTATCTATTTATCTATATATCTATCTATCTTTATGTCTATCTTTCTATCATCTATCTATTTATCTAAATATCCATCTGTCTATCTATCTATCTATATAACTATATAGTTGTCTATCTATCTATCTGTATATCAAGCTATCTATCTATTTGGATATATATTTTATCTATCTATCAGTCTACAATGAATCTATATATACTTCTATCTATCTATCTATCTGTTTATCTATCTATTTATCCATCATTATATTTGTCTATCTCTCTATTTGTCTATCTATCTATCTATCTAAATGTCTCTCTCTTTATTTTACAATCTATTAATATTCTATATGTCTATCTAACTATTTATTTGTCTATGTGTTTATGTTTCTATTTGTCTATATGTCTATCTATCAATCTTCCTATCTATTAGACTATCTATTTATCAATCTATCTATTTTTCTATCTACCTATCTATCTATAAATCTAACTAACAATCTATCTTTCTAATTGTATATATATCAATCTGTCTATATGTTTATTGGCTTTTTATGTATCAGTCTATATGTCTCTCTCTATATATCTATGAGTCTATTGATTTATCTATCTTTTTGTCTATCTATATATAAGTATATCTGCCTATTTCTGATCTATTAATATGTCTATCTATCTATCTATTTGACTATCTATCTATCTATCTATCAATCTCTCTATATATCTACCTATCTATTTATATACCTATGTATCTCTTTAACTATCTAAATATATATCTATGTATCTCTTTAACTATTTATTTGTCTATCTATCTATCTATATGACAATCTAGCTATCTATCTATCTGTCTATAAGTCTATGTATATATCTATGTGTATATTTATCTATCTATCTATCTATTTATCTATCTATATATCTATCTATCTATTTTCTATATATCTATTTTCTATCTATATATTTATCTATCTATTTTTCAATCAATCTATCTATCTATCCATCAATATATCAGTCTATCTATTTATCTATTTGCCTATTTATCTTAATATAGATCTATCAATCAATCTATTTGTATATCTATATATCTTTCTATCTATCTATTATTTATATGTCTATCAATTTTTCTATGAAGTTGTCTATCAATTTATCTATCAACCTGTAAATCAATCTATCTATTTATCTATCTATCTTTTTATCTATATGTCTATTAATCTGTATATCAAACAATTTTTCTATTGATCTATCAATCTGTCTATCTATGTGTCTATTAATCTATCTATCTATTTGTCTATCTATCTATTTAATTAATTATCTATCTATCTTTCTATATATTTATCTAACTAATTATCTAGATATCAGTCACTCTATCTATCTATCTATCTATCTGTCTGTCTGTCTATCTGTTTTTCTATCTATCTATCTATCTAATATATCAAACTAACTGACTAATGATCTATCTATTAAATTGTTTATCTATCTATATATCTATCTTTCTATCTATCAAAATATTTGTATTTCTATCTATCTTTCTATCTATATTTCTATATGTTAGTATATCTATTTGTCTCTCTATCATCTATCTATCATCTATCTATCTTCTATTTTCTACGAATTTGCCTTTCTCTATGTCTGTCAATCTGTCTATCTATTTGTCTATCTATTTCTATTTATCTGTATATCTATCTGTCTATCTTTGTGTATGTCTATCTATCTATTTGTATGTCCATTTACCTATCTATCTATCTTTCTTTCTTTCTTTCTTTTTATCTATCTATCTTTCTTTCTTTCATTATATATGTCTATCTATCTATCTAGCTTTCTTTCTTTTTTTTCTTTCTATCTATTTAACTCTCTATTTGCCTACCTATCTATATATTTATTTGGCTATCTTTGTATATGCCTATATGTCAATAATTTTATTTTCTTATGTGTTTATCTATTTTTTTATCTATTTAACTATTTAGATGTCTATGAGCGTATCTATCTATATTTCTTTCTCTCTATTTGTCTTTATATCTATCTATTTATCTATCTATTTGTCAAAATATATACTTAATATCTGTCTATATGTATATCTATCTATTTGTCTATCTATCTATTTTGTGTTCTATTATATATTATCTATCAATCTATCTATCAATTTGTCTATTTGTCTATTTATCTATCTATCTATCTAGTTATCAAACTATTTCACTGTCTATCAATCAATTAGTTTATCTACCTATCTATCTCTCTATCTATATATCTATCTATAATTATGCATATCACTCTATCTGCCTATCTTTCTATCTCTATATTTATCTTTTTGTGTGTGTGTGTGTGCGTGTATATATATATCCATCTACCTATCTATCTATTTAACTATCTATATAGTTGTCTATCTATATAAATTTGTATATTGATCTATCTAGTTATCTTGCTATCTAATTATCTACCTATTAGTCTAACTTTGTAAGTATCTATCTATCTATATGTTAATCTATCTATCTATAATTTGTCTCTCTCTATTTGCCTATTTATCTATCTATTTGTCTGTCTGTCTATCGTTATATTTTCCTATCTATCTATATAGTTTTCTGTTAATCTGTCTATCAAACTATTTGTCAATCTTTTCTTCTATTTGTCTTATATCTTTGTATCTATTTATCTATCTGTTTATCTATCTATGTATTTATATGTCTACTTGTATATGTGTATATCTATCTATCTATCTCCATATATATCAATCTATCTGTATATCTATTTTCTTATCTATTTGTTTATCTTTATATCTATTTGTCTAATTATCTATTTATCTGTCTTTCTTACTTACTTACTTTCTATTTGTATATCTATCTATTTGTCTAAATGTTTATTTGTCTATCTTTGTATCAATATATTTGTCTATCTGTCTATCTATCCCCATGTCTATCTATCTATCTAGCAATCTATCTGTCTATCTATATATCTATCTGTCTATTTATTTGCAATGTATCTATATGTATATCTCTCTATATGTCTATCTTCCTATATATCTATCTATTTTTCTATCTATCTTTCTACCTATATTAAAATATAACTATCTATATATCTGTCTATATGTCTATCTCTTTATATATCTAAGTGTCTATCTATCTATTTGTATTTCTTTCTATCAATCTTTTTATCTATCTAACTAACTAACTAACTATCTGTCTATCTATATATCAATCCATCTATGTATCTATATATTTTAGATCTATTTATATGTCATTATGTTTATTTGTCTATTTATCTATCAATCTATCTGCATATTTTTTATCTATCGATCTATATATTTATTTGTATAGCAATATATGTGTCTATCTATCTTTTATTTTATGTCTATCAATAAGTCTATCAATTTGCCT
Organism: Sapria himalayana; assembly: GCA_029783825.1. Classification (NCBI taxonomy): domain Eukaryota; kingdom Viridiplantae; phylum Streptophyta; class Magnoliopsida; order Malpighiales; family Rafflesiaceae; genus Sapria; species Sapria himalayana. The sequence continues at coordinate 143,853 of JAREIK010001494.1, read as the reverse complement.
ATTAATCTGTCTATTAATTTGTATATTAATCAATCAATCTCTCTATCTATTTATGTGTTAATCTATCTATCTATCTATTTATCTATCTTTTTATCTAACTTTCTAATAATATATCTATCTATATATATATATATATCTATCTATCTGTCTGTCTATCTGTCTATCTATCTATCTATATGTCTATATATTTGTCTATCTATATCTCTATCTATCTATATATTTTTATATCTATCAATCTTTTTATTTATTTATCTATCTGTCCATCTATCTGTCAATCTATTTATCTGTCTATCGATCTATTTTTCTATCTATCAGCCAATTATCTATCAAACTATCAGTCTATCTATCCACAATTCTATAAATCTTTCTATCTATCCATCCCTCTATCTATTCATCTATTTATACATCTTTTAATTCAGCTTTATATCCATCCATCTATCGATATATCTATCAATCTATCTACCCATCTATTATCCATCAATCTATTTATCTATCTATACATGTATCTATTCATCTATCCATCCATAATTCGTCTATCTATCCGTCTATTAATCCATAAATCTATCCATCTATCTATCTGATGATCTATCTATCTATATATCAATCTTTATATATATATATCTATCTATCTGTCTATCTGTCCATATATCTATTTATCTATCTATCCATCTATCTATTTGTCTATCTATTTATTTTTTTATATGTCATTCTATATGTCTGTCTATTTGTCTCTCTATTGGTCTATCTATATTTCTATCTATCTATCTGTCTATATATCTACCTATATATCTATAAATCTATTTGTCTGTCTATCTATATGTATGTCTATGTGTCTATCTGTCTATCTATCTATCTACCTATCTATCTATCTGTATGTCTATCTGTCTGTCAAAATATATATCTGTGTAACTGTCTATTCCTTTATCTATCTATCTATCTATATGTCTATATGTATGCCTATATGTCTATTAATCTGTTGGTCTACCTGCTATCTATAAGTCTATCTTTCTATCTAAATATCTGTTTATCTATCTTTTGTCTGTATACCTATGTATCTATTTGTCTATCTATCTATCTATCTATCTATATATCTATCTATATGTCTATCTATCTATCTATCTATCTATTTGTTTGTCTATTAATCTATCTAACTATTTGTCTTACTAAGTATCTAATAGTATATCTATATATATATATCTAGCTGTTTATATATTGTGTATCTAACTACATATCTATTTGTCTATCTTCTGCCTATCTATCTGTCTATTTATATCACTATAAAAAATATTGATTTAGCTAGGAAAATTTAGAAAGGGAATAATCCCTAGCTAAATAGCGAGGGATTAGCTAGGTAATAGCAAGAAATTTTTGATTTTACATTGAAATAAATACTCTCAATAGATTAGTGATGGATTAGCAATGGATTACCGACGAAAATATCTGATTGAAAATTTTTCGTCGCTAATATTTTTATAGATTTCGTGCAAAAAACTGAGAAAATTAGTGACAGATTTAGAGATAGAATTTCTTTATATAATTAAACCGGGAATTTAGAAATGGATTTTTTAATAGAATTTCTCTTGCTAATTATATCGATATAAATTCTGTCGCTAATATTTTCTTAGATTTCTACGCAAAAAAGCTATAATTTAGAAACAATTTAGCGATAGAATTTCTCTAGCTAATTAAACTAGGAATTTAGCGATGGATTTAGCGACAGAATTTCCCTAGCTAATTATATCGAGATAAATTCCACCACCAACACAACATTAGATTTTCGGACAAAAAAATAGGGAATTTAGCCATAGATTTAGCGATGGAATTTTCCTAGCTAATTATATCGAGATAAATTCTATCACTAATATTTTCGTAGATTTCCACGCAAAGAAAACTGAGAATTTAGCAACGAATATAGCGACGGATTTTTCTTAGCTAATTATATTGAGACAAAATCCGTCGCTAAATAATTATCTGAATTTTTTTTTTACTATTTTATATTTTATTACAAATGATTATTTCTTAAATTTTATTTTTCACAAAATATATCCATTTAGTTAGGGATTTTTCCCTAGCTATTTTCACTGGGAATAATTTTCATCTCTAATTTTTAACGATTTAATTTTTTTTTAATTTATTATTTGTTTTAATATTTTATTTAATTTTGTTTATTGAATGTATGTCATGTTCTCTAGATGAGTGATCCTTGAAAGACACATTCTCCTCATAAAATTATAAAAATAGGATACTATAAATAAATGATTTAAAAAATATAAAAATACAAAAAACAAATTATATTAATAAGGATGAGAATAATTATTTTTATGATTATAAAATTTTAAAAAAATTTTAAAATCTATAATTAATTATAAAATATAAAATAATTATTTTTATAATTATTAATTATACAATATTTTTAAAATTTTTTTTAAATATTTGTATTAAAGTAACATTAAATAATTAATTCTATAATTATAATAATTTTTTAAGATATTTTAAAAAATAAATGAACATACATTAAAATTTCTACTAATATAAAGATAAATTAATTTATTATATGATTAAATAGAAATTATTTACACTAATATCTAAATTGATGAATAAACTAGTAAATATTAATATTATTATAAGTATAAAAAAAATTTTATGAATATAGGAAACTTTTAAAAAAATAATTAATACAGAATTTGAAAATCTTAAATTATAATAAAAATTTAAAATTTTTTATTAAATTTAAAAAAAAATAAATATATTGATGTTTGCTGCTACTAAAATATATAAGAATTAAACAATTGAGTAATGTTTTTACTTTTAAATTTTTATATTCAATCTTTATTAAAATATTAATTATAATTTTTTTTTAATTATCATCTCACTTTACGTAATTTTTAGAATTTTAAAAATTATTTATTATATCAATTAATATGAAAATTTATGCTTTTAAAATTATTTCATATTATCTTCATAAAAATTATTATGAATTTTAAAAAATTTATAACCATAAAATATATATATTTATATATTTTTTTTTAACATAAAGAGTGTTTATAACTTTTAGGAGAGTGGCTTGAAGAATAATCATATATTCAACTTTGCCTTGCAGTATGAAATTTGCAAATTTTATAGCCATTTAATTTTTTTTTCTAGTTGGATGTCCAAACATCTATTTTTTGAAGTTGTTTATATATTTATTATTTAATTAATTTGATAATAAAAAATTGTAAGGTGTTTGTTTTTTATGTGTGACTTACTACACACGTATGAACTTGTTTAAAATAATTCGATAATTAAAAAAATACGAGTCTTTATGTTTTTTATATATTTATTGTTTATTTAATGTTTTGATAATAAAAAATAAAAACATTTTCGGAATTTTACTAATTCAAGAATGCTTTCTTGTTGTCCAAAAGATAACTATTACTCTCTCCAAACGATCAACCTATCTCTCTTGACACTGATACAACATAACCTAATAGTAGAGTAAGTGATACTTCCTTCAAGCTGTGAGTTTCTTATTGATTTTAAGTATGTTTTCTATCCTAACTCTTCATCGATTATCTTAATGCCAAAGTGTGTGTTTGGATATTACTATTTTTCTTTTGAATTCTTTCTTCTACCCTCACTATTACCATATATTATACACAATACTTCATTAATCACCATGGTATGCTTGGATTACTTATACACACTAATTCATATACATGCTTAGTGCATGTGTGATATAATTCATTCTCTTTGAGTGGATGCTGCTGTTGCATAGTAGGTATGGCATGCAGGCTTGATATCCATGTTTTTTGCCACTCATACAAGCTTGTGATTTTGGATTTTAATCACGAAATGGATGTTAGTGTTTCTGGCGAGCTGTGTGTATAAAACAACATATTTAAGATTTGCATAAAAAATTATGTTAATATGATGATTCCGAGATTAATAACACATTAATATGTATAAGTTTATTTAACTAATGTATAATTATAAAAATAGTATACATAACTATATATAAATATAACAACATATATTTAATATACATACGTACATACATACATACATATATATATATATAAGTATATTTAAATGTATTTAACAATATGTATGTCAAAGTATATCTAGATATAAATGCATTTATCTACATCAATACCTATACATAACTATATGTCTAAATATATATAATTACATGAAAACCTATATATAACTACATCTACAACATGTATAACAACATATATGTAGCTATATGTTTAACTATATATGTATAACTATTTATAAATATTTGTATAACTATATAAAACTTTTCATAACTATATTTAACTATATGTGTAACTATGTATACTATTTTTATAACTATATTAATAACTATATATAATTATTTTTTTAACAATATACTATTTTATAACTATTTGTGTAATTCTATATAACTATATTTTTAACAAAATATACCATATGTATAATAATATATAACTATATATAATTGTATTTTACTATATGTATAACTATAAAAATATTATATATAACCATATCTTTAATTACATACATATTTATAACTATATGTATAATTAAATATATTTATATATAAATCTATATATAACTAAATATACTATAAGTATATGAACACATAACTATAAATAATTGTCTTTTACTATATGTATATTTATAAAAACATTATAAATAACTATAATAATTTTCATTATTTTCAATCCAAGGCAATAGTACCAAAAACTTATTTATTATTTCTAACAGTAATGTTAAATTAAAAAATATCAGACAAGTGTACATGGCCAATAAATAATGTAAAAGAAAAAACTAATATCATCAAAGTAATTAAAATTGTTAAATGTAAGCAAGTAAAAATGAAGTTATGAATAACAAAAAAAATTCTAGGATATAACAAAAATAACAAATAAGGTAATAAAGAAATAACATTTTTATTATGGACTATACTATAATTAATGATTTTCTTTAAGTTGTTTCTTCAATTATATTAGTAAAAATTCCTAATAAACCATATTTCAAACTTCACATGCATTTTATAAGTCTAACATGCTTCTCAAAATTTATATCTAAATAAAATAGATTACTTTGTGAATATAGTAAAAACAACATGATAAGATATATGCCCTTTAGAATTTGCAAAATAATAATATTATATTCTTATATTACTTATAAATCAATAATATTAATTTTAGAATAAAATTATTAAATAAACATCAACCAAATTTAATCTACAAATTTAACCTTTCAATAAATAAATTAGTATTATATTGTATTAATATTGGCCAAATAAAAGCAAAAAATAAAAAATAAAAATAATTCAATGAATTAACTTTTTTTTTCTAAAAGATAACTATTAAAATGCACATCTTAAAATTTAAGCTAACCCTAGCATAAATGAATTTAGCCTATATTTAGATTTATGTTGATGTAAGTTTTTGTCTGACAAAAAAAATTAAATGACAATGATTTGTATCTTTATTATATTACAAAGCATTCTAATATTTAACAAGAAAAGAAATAAATATAGAAAAGAAAACTCCAATATGCATGAGTTAGTTTGTGAGCTACATCTTTTTCATTACAACTCATCTTTGTAACCTCTTTTGTATATTTTTAACTATAGCTTCTTACTTTCTTTCTTTGAATACAATGTTTTGTATCTCTTCCAGCTTATCATTTTCAAAAACGACCATAAGTTTTCGAAAACTCTTTTGTGTGTTTTCCTCTTATGGAATTCTGTAGTTAAGACATTTTATGTTTTTCAAAAAGTAGTTTTTGAATCTTCTCTTTTTCTCATGGTTCTTGCCAAAAACTCTCCCATAGGCTGAACTTCATTTGAACTTGTTCTTGGTTGTGTATACTATAACAAAACATAGAGGTGAAAAGAGGAACTATATTAGATATTATAACAAAAAATACTCCATGCATTCTCATAATCTCATATATATATATATCTATCTATATATAGAAGCCAATTTATTTATGGAAAACATTACTTTGGTAGGTATAAAATGAGCTAATTTGGTCAATCAATAATTATCCAATTAATATTATTACCTTTTAAGGTTCTTGAAAATCATATCACAAAGTCAATGATAATATGTTGCAAATTATTATATATTGGGAATTGTTATTATCACATATTGAGTTTTTTTATAATCATTCCATAACTTAAAACTATTAGCACTATCTTATTTAAAATTGCATATAGAATGAATCATTCATTATCTTTAATTATGATTCCATTTCCATTAATATAAATCCTTCTTGTGATAACAAGTTAACAAATAGGTATAAGAAGAATGGTTTTGCATCAATTATCAATAGTTTGTGATAAAAAGTTAACAAATAGGTATAAAAACTTAATAAAATTTTCTAGTGATAGCAAGTTAACAAAGAGGAATGAGAACAAAGGTTAAAATTTTTCCAACATAAATCTCAAAATAATAAATTATCAATGGTTTTGCATCAATTTGGTGAGTATGCTAATTATATTAATCTACTAGGATATGAAGAAAATTCAACAACATTCATTGTAGTGTGTTTGTGTCTGTATTTAGAAGAAAAAAAACAACTTCATATTGAATCTAAAAACAACCAAAAAAATAATAGAGATCAAAGCTCATATAGTACTCTAGGAATAACATTCATCCAAGAATCATTTCCAAGACATATAAAAAACCATACATGAAGTACTTTTTGAAAAACCCCAATTTCAAGAATAACAATGGTTTAAAATGTTTTGATCATTTGTTTCACTTGACATTTAATTGAGTGTTAATGCTTAATATTCTTTTGGTGAATGAATTTGTATCATAATAGTTATTTTTTAGAGTTAAAAGAATATTTATTAGTTTGTTTAAAGAACACTTTTAGTGAAGAGTAAAAGAGTTATATGTAATATGGGTTTTGATTTGCAGAATTTATTGGAATGCAATTCTAGGAACTATATATAAATATTTGTATGACTATATAAAACTCTATATAATTAAATATAACTATATTTGTAACTATGTATTATAAGTATACATTTATGTAAAATTATATACTTGTTTATGCCTTTGTATATATTTATGTACAACTACTTATAACTACTTATATGAATATATCTATATATAACTATATGTTTAACTATATATAATTATTTATAACTATATATACAATATGTATAATAACATATAACTATAAATAATTATATCATACTATATGTATAACTAGAAAAACTCTATGCATAACTATATTTAAATATATAATTTACAACATATATTTAATATACATTTTTATATATTAATATATAAAAATATATTTTACTATATCTATACCAATACATAACTATATGTATAAATATATAAAAGTATATGAAAAAATATAAATACCTACATGTATAAAATTGATTTTAACTATATGTGTAACTATATGTATAAACACATGTAATTATATTTATAATTACATGTATAACAACATACAATATTATGTTTAACTATATGTATATAATGAGTCGAATTTCTAAGCCATATAAACAAAATTATTTAGTTAAACTTATAATGGAATGTGTATACTGGTGTGTCCTTATAGAATGGTCAAAGTGGATTGAGATATCACAATATCAACTGCTCTCATATAAAAATGAAATAAAAGGGATAATATTATTCAATAAAGAAAATGTATAACTATCAAAATCATAATATATATAGACAAACACACACATACACTTGATAAGATGAATGGATATATATATATATTATGGGCACTCTTAATGCATAATACAATAAAATAAAATAAAATAAGGTAACTCAACAAAATCTACTGCTTCTCATTTACTGATGTTAGATATTTTTAGAATTAATTATACCATTATTGATTTAATTATCATAATTTTATTCTTCAAACAAATACATCTGCATATAAATGATATCAAAATGTGCAATGAGTCATTGTATGAAATGGAAAATTATTTAACTGCATTTTACTGTGGGATACATATTATTGGAAAGCTTTTGTCTAAATATTAAATTGTAAATGTGCAGGCATGTGGTGCTAAATACATTATCAAGGAGGATTTGCTGGATGACATAGTTTTTGATGATGTTGTTGTTGCCCTAGTTGACCTTGCAAGAAGAGTATCCTACAATATGCTCCTTGCTTCCTTTCTTTTATTCATTATTTGTTACTTTAAATAATTTTCCTTGTTCCATGTTTCAAAAATTTTATGCTATTTAGATTCTAGATCGAGTTTCTTTTCCTCCAATCTTATGCATATTCTTACTGTTTAGGGGGTAGTTGTAGATTTTCTAACATCCAAGAAGGGGTTCAAAACATTCAAGGATAATCTTGTATTATTTTGGGACAATTTGGTAGTAAAATCTTAGGATGAGCCATTATTTGATAAGGGATTATTTGAAAAGTGTATGGATTATTTAATAGCGCTGTCATGGTAAAGCTACAGCTTTGGTTGAAGATAAAGATAAATTCTGATATTGTAAATGGTATTTCAACCATTTTGTAGTATATACGTACATACTGAATTTGATGTCATGCTCACTAAGAAATTAGACTAGTTTTTATTTCTATTTGAATTTGATGCTTGCTTGATGATGCCACAAGATAAAACAGGCAAAACAAATTAAAAAGCCAATGCGGAAGGAACTAATTGACCCAGAAAAAGGTAATCCCTTCTCTTTGTTTCTTGAAAGCGGAGTTGTTTCCTATTGCTTTTACAAAGACTCTGAAAAAATTCTAGGAAATACTTATGGCATGTGTATTTTGCAGGTTCTACTTTTCTTTTTTTAGATACTATGTTTAAGATTCTCATAACTGCTAATAACTTCTTTTTTGCCCATGTAATTGTGTAGGATTTTGAAGCCTTAACTCCAAATATTTTTGCAAGAAACGATTGAAAGAGTGGAAGGTAGTGGTTAAGTTGTTTTACTTCTTCGAACCCTATCATCCCTCATGAGTTTGTGTACCATGGTCATGGTAAGTTGCATTTTATTGCTCATTATTTGCTTTCACAAAAACATGATATGCATTCTTTGATCATTGAATTTGAATCTCTATTGTTCCTAACATTTTAGGTTGTTCATGAGAGATTTAGAATAGAGAGGCATTCTAAAATAGTTTCACAGTTCAATGAGAGGTTTCTCTTATATGTACATATAAGATAAATGCTAGTATATCTCTTATACGTACATGCTGTGTATATATGTTCATATATAGTCAATATATCTACATAAATACTATAGTATTTGTACATAAAATACTGCAGTATTATATGTACATGTATACTGAGTATATATGTATATAGTATATATGTACATATAATACTGTAGTATATATGTACATATACTATAGTAATATATGTAACTAGTGAAATACTACTATATATGTACATATATACTACAGTATTATATATTTAGTAAAACATAACTTTTTTATTTATTTATTTTAATTTTGATTGGTTGGTTTAGATTTCATATAGATATTGTACCGCATTGTTCCCCATACGAAGATTTCATAAGTGAAGGGATTTTTTACTAGACATGAAACAGCATGACTTAGACAGCTTTGTCGCAATAGAAAGATGGTGACCAGAGGATTTGGGGGAGAGAAAGCAACATCAATTTAATGAATAGATTATATTTTATGTATTGTATGTATGTATGTATGTATTGAACTTTTATCCTATAAAATCTAGTTTTGAATTTATTGTGCCTTGTGTTTCTAGGTTCGATGCAATTTCGAACAAACAATGATGATTTTTGCAACCCTGGTTAATATGTTTGTTCCTTTTTTTAATGCTTATGGCAGAATATATACCTGTTTGATGTTCATGCTCCATAATAAGCACCTACGCTCTACTTTTATCTAAATACTAGTACATTTATTCCTGTATATATGTATTTGTACATATACATATATACTTCTATATATGTACAAGTATTTACCAATATATGTGTATATGTAAATATAGACTAAAGTATATGTACATATAGATACTTAGTATATGTACATATATAATACCGTGTACATGTATACATTGGTATATATGTACAAGTATTTACCAGTATATATGTACATACATGTACATATACACTAAAGTGTATCTATACATACATGTACATATATATTTACATATATACTGTAGTGTATATGTATACACATATATAAGTACATATACACTATAGTATATATGTACATATAAATACTTGTACATATATACCTGTATATATATACATATATGCTAATGTATACATATACTCTATAGCATATATGTATACATGTATATATGTACATATACATTGTAATCTATATGTACATATACTAAGTTTTTATGTACATATAAATACTTATACATATATACCAGTTGTATATACTAGTGTATACATTTAAACCATAGTATATATGTACATATATACTACACTGTATATGTACATTTACACTACTATATATGTATATGTACATATATATCAGTATATATTTACATATATACTGCATTATTATATGTAATTAGTGAAATGCAAGTATATATGTATATATATACTATAGTATGTATGTACATATATAATATAGTATTATATATTTATCAAAATAGAACATAATTTATTTATTTATTTTGATTTGATTGATTGGTTTATTTTTTGAACATATATGATACCACAATGTTTTCCATATGAAAAGCTTGTAGAAGAGATTGAATTTTTCACTTGACATGACGTACCATGACTCGGATAGATTTGACGTAGTAAAATGATGGTGATCAGAGGAGCTAAGAGAGAGAACGCGATGTCAATGCACGAATACATTATACTTTATGCACTGTTGGTAGATAAATAAATTATTTTGTGTTATGTTTTTATTTTAATTATGTAAAATATTGTATCATAATAATTTATTAAATGATTTTATTTTTAGTTAATTAATAAATTATCATTTATAGTTTCTATGTTTATTTAATTTAATATAAAATATTAAATTATTTTATTAAATTTTTTGAAAAAAAATAAAATTTTAAAAATAGTTTTGGATTATAAATAGCTAGGGAATTTTCCTTGCTAATTTTGGTAGGGAATTTTCCCTTGTTAATTTAGCTAGGAAAATAATTATTTTAGCTAGTGAATTTTCCATCGCTAAAATTTTTTAGCTAGGGACTCTTTCCCTCATTAAATTTTAGCAATGAGCCCTTTAGATTAGGAAAGGTTTCATCGTTAAATCCGATAGCGATGGAAACTCACATTTAGCTTGCTAGCTAGGAATATTATATTTTAGCTATGGATATTTTCATCGCTAAAATTTTTTAGCTAGGGACTCTTTCCCTCGCTTATTTTTAGTGATGAGTACTTTAGATTGGGAAAGTTTCTATTATTAATCTGTTACTATATCCCATTTAGTGATGAAAACCCCACCATTTGGCTAGGGAATTGTCCCTAGCTATTTGGGATTTATCTTGTAGTGTTATCTATCTATCTATGTGTCTACCCTTTTGTTTATATGTTTGTCTAGCTCTCTTCTATTTTTCTATCTATTTGTTTATCTATATATCTGTCTATCAGTCTATCTATTTGCCTATCTATCTATATGTGTATCTATCGATCTCTTTGTTTCTAAATTAGTCAATCTATTTGCCTTTCTGTGAGTCGATCTATTTATCTTTTTGTTTGTCTATCTCTTTATCTACCTATTTGTCTATCTGTTTGTCTATCTATCAATCAATCAATCCAACTTTTTATTTGCATATATATTTGTCCATCTATTTATCAAACTATATGTCTATTTGTCTATCTATCTATCTATATTTTTTTTATTTCTTTCTATTTGCATTTCTATCTATCTATCTATCTATCTATCTATTTGTTTATCTATCTATCTTTCAATCTTTCTATTTATCAATTTTTTATTCTATCAATCTATTTGTCTATCTATCTATCTATCTAACGATATATTTGTCTATCTAACTAACTAACTAACTATCTATCTATCTGTCTGTCTGTCTGTCTGTCTGTATATATATATTTATATCTATCTTTTTATCAATCTATCTATGTGTCTATCTCTTTATCTAACTATCTATATATCTATCTATATGTCTATCTGTCAATCTCTTTGTATGTATGTCTATCTGCATGTTTATCAATCTATTTATTTGCTAGTCTATCTATCTATCTATCTCTCTATATATCTATCAATCTATCTATCTATATATTTATCTATCTGTCTAAAAATTTATATGTCTCTTAATTTATCTATCTGTCTATCTATATATCTATCAATCTGTGTGTCTACTATCTATCTATCTATATATCTTTTTATCTATATGTGTATCTCTTTTTCTATTTGTATATATATCTTTCTCCTATCTGTTTGCCTATCTATATATCTATCTATCTATCTATTTGTGTGTGTGTGTGTGTGTGTGTGTATATTGATCTATATGATTTATATATCTATACATCTATCTTCCTATCTATCTATCTATGTTTCTATTAATCTATTTCTCAATCTATTTATTTATCTATGTATCTATTTATCTATCTATCTTTACATCAATGTATTTGTCAATCTATTCATCTATCTATTTGTCTCTCTATCCGACTATATATCATTCTATTAATCCATGTTTCAATCTGTATATCTATCTATTTATCTATCCTTCTATCCATCTATATATCTATCTACCTATCTATTTTTTATATATCTAATTATCTATCTATTTATCTAACTATTTATTCTTCTATCTATCCATATATATATATATATATATATATCTCTCTCTCTCTCTATCTATCTATATACCAATCCATCTATCTATCTATATTTCTCTATCTTTCTATCTATATTTATATCTATATGTCAATCTATCTGTCTATCTGTCTATATTTCTATCTATCTTTCAATCTATCTATTTATATGTTTGTCTTTCTTGATATCTATATGTATGCCTATTTTTCTATTAATCTGTCTATCTATCTGCTTGTCTATCTATCTTTCTATATTTCTATCTATATATCTATCTATTTGCCTTTATATCTATCTGTCTGAGTATCTTTTTATCATTTTGTCTATTTATCTCTCTATTTGTATATCTATATATCTTTGTATCTATATGTCTATCTATCTATTTATCTTTCTATCTAAATGATATCTATCAGTTTATCTATTTGTCTTTCTTTTTTTTATCCATTTATTTTTTTATCTGCCTATCTATCTGACAGTATATATGTCTATCTATCTATTTGTCCATCTATCTGTCTATATGTCTGTCAATTTGTCTATTTATCTATCTGCCTATTTTTCGTTCTGTCTATTTGTCTGTCTATATGTTTATCTATAAGTCTTTTTATATGTCTATTTATTTGTCTATCTATCAATCTATCTATCTATTTGTCAGTCTATCTATCTTTTCATCTGTCTATCTATCTATATTTTAGTCTATTTGTTTGGCGATCTATTTGTCTATCTATCTTCCTATAAATCTATGTATATGTATATCTTTCTGTCTATCTATTTATTTATCTATATATTTATCTATCTATCTATCTTCTTTCTTTTTATGTGTTTATTTATATGTCTGTCTATCTGTTTATCTGCGTGTATGTCTATTTATCTATCTATCTGTCTATCTATCTATATGACCATCTATGTGTCTATTTATCTTTCTATCAATCTATTTATTTATTTGTCAGTCAATTTATCTACCAATGTGTTTATCTATATGTCTAACTATCTATATATCTATCTAATCGAACTATTTGTCTATCTATCTATCTATCTATCTATATGTGTATCTATGTGTCTATATATGTTAAAATCTATCTAACTATTTATCTATATGTCTTAATATTAGTTTATCGATCTATCATACTATCTATTTATCTATATATCTATCTTTCTATATATCTATCTTTTTTTATTTTTATCTGCCTTTTAATATATTAGTTTATTTGTTTGTTTATCTATCTACCTATCTATCTTTCTATCTATTTTATTATCTTTCTGTCTATTTATCTATTTATATTTCTATCTATTTGTCTTTCTATTTGTCTATCATTCTATCTATTTATCTATCTATTTGTCTATAAAATTGTCTGTCATTTGTATGTCTATCTATTTGTCTTTCTATCTACCTACCTATCTGTTTTATTATCAATGAGATAATCATGAGCTTATTTTTAAATTACCGAATCAAGATTTCCCCAAGATTTCTAGTGAACTACCATCAACATATTCTTCTATGTTGCTCAGCTTCATGCATCAGTCCATGGTTAATTATAAGAAACTTAAAAAGGAGTTTTGTATGGAAATAAGATGTTTTAAAAAAAATTCCAAAATATGATGCTTGTTTGAAAAATATTACCAAACTAGTGCATCTAGAAATAACATAATAATGGGCATCATTGTTAATGACAGTCATTGTCATGCTACTGAATTTTAAAAATCAAGATCTTCATCAATCTCTCCCTCACTTGATGATGCCAAATTCAGGCTTGAATTTGGGTTTGACACAAGATCTAGTTTGGATTCATTTCTGCTTTCAATATTGCATCTTGGCAATTTAGATTTCTAAGTGAGCAACCAAGTTAGGTTGGTGGTTTGATCAAGAGATGATGCAGAAACTGAAAATGAAGAAAATGAATTTAACTTGGTTTTTTTTGGATTGAAATGGAGAAGTCACTCGTGGAAAGCATCCCTTGATTTGTTGAAGTTGAAAGGTTCGCTCTAAATCTTGATTAAAGAAAAAAAACAAATCATTTAATAGGAGGAAAAGGATATAGATACATTCGAGTATGACAAGGCCAATTTTCATATTTAATAAAATAAATAGGTACCTTATCATTGCCCCTCTTTTCTTCTTTATACTGCTGGAGCCATGACAATAAACTAGAGCAAGCATAACCTGCAAAAATGAACTCATGGTTTTGAACTTGAGATTCTTTGTCAAGGTTAATGGAGCAATTAGGGCTGCATGTTGCACTTTTTGTAAGTAATCCAGATTCAATCTTTTGCCAGCCAGAGCCACTCTCACATGTAGATGTTTTGCTCCTGCACCCATTTTTCTTCTTTTATAAAACATTGTCAAATGCACGACTAGTGAATATGAAGTGTTTATGCATGCTTATATACAATAGTTGACTCGAGAGTACATATTGATAAGTGTGTGGGTGTATGTGTTTGTGTGTGCCTTTTTGGGTGTGTAGTTGAGTCATTGATGGGTAGCATATATGACTCATATATCACATTAGAGAAATTTGAGAGAAAAAAGTAAAAAAAAAAGATTCATTTTGCCCATTGAGATTGAGGCTAAGATTCAGACTTTCAACTATAACAGTGACTCGATAAAGTTCCCAAATAGTCTCCAGAGAGGGAAAGCCTACTTTACACTTAATGTAAGTTTGGAATGTGCTGATTCCCATGAGCCATACTCTTCCAGCCTCGTCGTCTATTTCGTAGATCAGATGTTGCATCTCTGTGATAATGTACTCTGTCATGTTTTTACCTACTTGCCAACTATAATTTGGCCAGATATAAGAGACCCATTTAAGATCACCCACATATAAAACTTCTCTACTCGAATAACCATCTACGATGCACTTAAGTTCCATAAATTTTTGGCAAATATCTACTTATGAATGATTCCTTAAAGAGAACAGAAGAAATGTTACTAATCTAACCATTTTCATTTTCTCCCTCACTCCTCTGACTACACTCTCTATGCTTGCCACACACTCTCCCATAATCACTATGTTTTTTTTCTTCCTCTCCATCACCGGTAAAACTCTCATCACATCTTCAATCTTTGTTAGTGTTTCTAATGGCGAGCTTAAGTCCTTCCCTAATGGTTCAAATTGACTAAAAGAAAGAAATTGAGGAGGAGATGAGTTGACTACGGTAAGAGGTTTTATGGCTTCTTTCAGGTATGCATTGTGGAGAACTAGAGCGATATTTGCAATAGCAGCTAGGGTGGTGGTGGATGTACTTCTGGAACAAATATTCACAACTATGGGTTATTCAACCTTTTTTTTTCACTAGGTTGGATGCCACACACTCTCTCATCTTTCTCAATGCCTCAATTTAAAAATTTTTAAAATTTAATAGCCAGCATTCATAATGCTGGCCTTTGATTTTTAAAAATTCAATAGCATGGCTCATCTGACTATGCTCACTCCTCTGACTAATTTAACTACACTCTCCTATGACTATGCTCCTCTAGCATTTAAAAAGTTTCTTACTCACTCCTCTGACTATGCTCTCTATGCTTGCCACATTCTCTCCCATAATCACTATGTTTTTTTTCTCTCTCCATCACCAGTAAAACCCTCATCACATCTTCGGTCTTTGTCAATGTTTCTAATGGCGAGCTTAAGTCCTTCCCCAATTGTTGAAATTGACTGAAAGAAAGAAATGAAAGAGGATAAGAGTAGGATGTGGTGAGAGGTTTTATGGATTCTTATGAATTCCTAAGAACCGGAGTGATATTTGTAGTGGTAGCCATAGCGGTGGATGTAATTCTGGAACAAATATCCATGGATACGGCTTGTTCATCCTTGTTTTTCA